>RDPX01000370.1:579743-613455 GCA_003991215.1 Morbakka virulenta
TCTGTCAACGTAGTAATACATGGGATCCGCCGCCCTTCGGTTATTGGTGACTACGTTACTCTGTGCGTCCCTGCTACCATGCCTTGATAGTGAGGGGGATTTCTTAGGGTAATGATGTAATGTATACACGGCATACAATTGTATTAAGTGATAACATGGAAAAATATATGCTTGAAGTTTAAAAAAAAATAAATTATTATTATTATTACTATTCTGCGATCGCTCAGACAGCAAGGCCAGCAGCTTGAATGTAGTCTGCTAAACGACAGAGACTTTGCAGTGGCCCGTCCTCAGTCTGACCATGATCACCTGATCCTCTCTCAAGAGGTGTTAGGCATCTCTGACGTTGTGGTCCGGATGTTGTTGTAGCCATCTTCTTCTCTGTTTCTCTCCTACGATGGTCTTTTCTTCCTCTTATATGACCTTTTTGGTTTTTGTTCTTATTTTCCTCTCCTTTCTGCAGGTCTTTTAGCTTCTCCATTGGCAGGAAGGTTCCAACGAGAGGGGTTTTACTTCAAGACAGTCTCTTTAGTGGTCTGCTGAAGTACGTTTAGTATAGCAGCAATGCCATACAGTATCTTGTTTCTGGCGTTGGGAGGTGCTTCCAGCACCCACATGGCGTCAGAGGAGATGACGACTTTGTTGTGTGCCTTCTTCCTGATCTGTATGACTGTACTGCCGGCAGTCGCCTGCAGTGATGGATTACCAATGGGTAGCCCCATCGTTTAGGCTGATGCATGTGCCTCCTCCACCATTTCTTCTTGCATCTTCGGCTGAAGCATGGATGATGCCTGGAACCTTCTCGCATATCTCAGGAAATCCTCGCTTTCACAGTGAAAAAATGGTGTACATAGAGATTGGGGTACTGGCCTAGTCTATTGGACCTGGGTCTTGTCTTCCCAGTCTGAGAGCTACCGCAGGCATCTCTCTTCAGTAAGTACTTCATGGCTTCTGGGCATGTTGGCACGTATTTGAGTATTTCCTTCATAGAGACAAGGAACAAAGCCGGAAACAGGGCTCCGCCATGTGGGACTACTTCGTTCATGGTCTTTTTTCTGCTCCGCTGGGGTTGATTCTGAACCTGTGCTTTTCTGTTGGTAAGGTACTGGTAAAGAGGCTCAGAAATGGATACCTCAGGCAATGAAGGCATTGCAAATATTCTTGTCAGACCCGGTAGGAACGCTGTTGGTGAAAGAACATTATCGAAAATGAAGCTCTTGAAACCTCATCTGAGAGCTTCATGTGGAAACCCTTGATTAGCTCATATCATGGCTGGTTTAATCCATAAGGAAATCACCATCGTAATTCAACCTCACGAACTAGCTAACATGTTTATTACACAGTATGAAAATAGAAACATGCAATTAACTACTTTATTTTGAAGATTTTTAGGAACTGATAATTAAGTGAAATAAACGGGTTTTCTTTTATAGGGAAGTGTCTCTAAAAACATATGTCTGAAGATGACCAAAATCTTAAAAACCATAGCACTGAGCACCTGCAATCTAAAGACCTTCCTCGCAAATAATAAATATTGATTGGCGCTGAACTCATAAATCAAAAAATTTGTGAAATTTATGTATTCAATGCTAGTCATTATTAAGACAGGTAGGTTCTGGACAGCAAGATCAATTCAAAATCTAAATAATATTCAATACACCTGTCATAATTTGCTTGGTGTTGCTATGTCCCACTGTACCCTTTATACCCACCAGCTTTTTTGACAGCCACTACCATTCTCCACAATAAATAAGAGAGATTTACAGCACTGTCAGATGCCATGACAGTCGCTTGTTGAGAACCCTTTCTATTAACTTCCCAACACAGCTTGTCAGAGTGATAGGCTGTAGATGTCACCTTTGCGCTTGTCATTTTCCTTTTTATGTATTTATGTTTTCATTAAATCATTGTGATTTCCCTTCAGATCTGAGGCACTGATTCATTTTGCCACCTGGTAATAAACATTTTCAAAAGGGTTTTCTTTGCTAAGAATCAAAGGATCTCAAGGACTTTATAATCCGGCCTTTTCCTGGTGATTTTTCTATTTCAAGTTGATTGTCTGATGCCTTCTTGCATTTCTCTCCCTCTACCTCCCCCTCTCTTCCTCTCTCTTCCTCTCTCTCCCTCTCTCTCCCTCTCTCTCATTCTCTCTCTCTCTCTCCCGCTCTCTCTCCCTCTCTCTCTCTCTCTCATCACTAACACTTCTCACTTTGCATTTCACAGATGTCAACATGCACACTTTTACACACTAAAATAGGTCAAAAAGGTTAAAACTAAATATTATTNCTATATTATGCATGCTCTCTCCCCCCCCCCCCCCTCTCTCTCTCTCTCTCTCTCTCTCTCTCTCTCCCTCTCTCTCTCCCTCTCTCTCTCTCTCTCATCACTAACACTTCTCACTTTGCATTTCACAGATGTCAACATGCACACTTTTACACACTAAAATAGGTCAAAAAGGTTAAAACTAAATATTATTACAATGGTGTACACAAACTTGGTTGTTCTTCTTCTATAGAGTTGGCCCTCTTCCAGTGATGATAACTTTGTTGTTTCTGTAAGTTTTTGCTGGAATTCAGTTTACAAAAAGATTAAATGCCTTTAAAGGCTTTAGGTTTAAACCCAGTGGACAAATTTTAATTCCCTTTCTGTAAAAGACCGGGAGATGACACTTTCTTCTGGCAGATTCCGGGTATTTTCCTGGTTTCTCAGAGTTTCTTCTTGAACCTCAGTTCTTCTGTCTCTAGGTACCTTAATATCGCTTACCTTTTCATGGGTTTCCATCAACTGGTCTGCTACTTCCTTTCTTCTGAGTGCTTTTCCTGCAGGTCGAAGTACAATGATTGCCCTGGATGTTTACTCATTATTCATTGCTCGAGCTAAACTCCACAGTTTTGTTCCATCGTGATCCAAGTTCAGTTTTTTTCTTTTCTTTCGGCTGTTGCCTCTCTTTGCCTGAATGAAGGTTCTCCTGTATTTTACTATTGTTACCTTCAGGTGAATGTTGTTCTCTTCATTTGGTTCTTCTTTCACTTTTTTCCTGCCTTCATTAATTTCAAATTGGTTGGTGATTACTTGCAGCTAGTTAGTTGAGTACCGTTCTGTCTGCCTTTGCTGCCAAGTTGGTTGTGACTAATGTCAGGTCGGAAGTAAACGTATTAAACCAGGGTCTAACGAAATATATAGAAGGTTGTTAAGGAGATGGAGCCGGATATAATTTGCTAACCTTCCATCTATTCTTCCCTTGCACCTATTCCAGTCTATTCCCAACTTTGGTAGAGGCTTTTGATGTCTCCAAAGATCATGCAGTAATTCTAGGGAATGTCCATGGTATTCAGTGTCAGGTCCTCGTATGTTGGGCAGTACACATTGTATATCTTCATCTATAGCTCCTGAATCGTCACTTCTATTCCTGTAATCTCTGCATGGCCCTCAGTTCCAACTGCAATGTGGTAAGTTGGTATATCATTGTTGACCAGGATAGGCACGCTCCCTTTGTGTCTTTCCTGCCTGTCCCACTCCAAAGGCCTGGTAAAGTCTTATTCCAAACCTTAGATTTTCAGTGAGCTGAAACTCCCGGATGGAAACTATGTCAACGCCCTCACTACGACGCAAGCGGTAAGTGGGAGGGTCTTCTTGGAGATGCCTTCTGCATTCTTCTGTATCAGTACCAACGGTTACGCCACACCTCCCTTTAGCAGTCAAAGGCAGTCCCCGTTGCCGTTGAAACCCAACGCCTGGCTTCCCTACTGAACGGAGCACAGTAGCCACCAGTCGCATAGATTCGGCCCCTTTGCGGCACCGATTCGGCATTCTTCTACCCTAGTGTGTCTACAGCGATATAGTACCACATCGTGAATCTGATTCACTGTCGTCTGCTATGTGAGCGAACATTCTTTGTGCTGCTGTTATGCGTCTGACAAGTCAGGCTCAGCACATCCAGCTTCGGTTTGCTTTTCCATCACAAAAAAGTGCTTGAGACAATAACCTATGGACTATTGGCTCAATCACTTTTTCATTTTCCTCAATAAGGACAAAAGCAACTCTGAATTTCATGCCCGTTGACTAAACGTTGGAGTTATGAACTGATTACTGGACAATAATTTGTACCTTCGTAAGAGCGCTTTCACTTTCCGAGGATAGAAAATCCAAGTTTTTTTTACTGTTCGATAACCCTTAGTTTACAAGCTCCTTTCTGTACGCCGAAAGACAAAAATGAACAAACTACAAATACAATGTTTACATTTAAGAAGGATCTCTTTGATCTGAGAAGACTTGTAATGAGGGGAAATTTTTAATTACGGAATAAGATCAAAGGGAATTAGTGAAAACCTATTCAAGAACATGCGACTAGATTATTGCCCCTAAAACGTATTCTCAAAGTAAAGCGCTCCGAGCATGCTTTGTTTGCTCAGTAAAAGAATCAAGTCATTTTAAAAGCTTGGTTTCGAATGTTGGACAATAAGTTTGACTTTAAGAAAGCTGTTGGTATTGCAGTTTAAACAGAGGATAGGGGCAAAACTGCATGGGTAACAGCCAGTGAAGCTAAATCGTGATGTGTCCAACAAGTGACACATCACCTGTTACGGGGGCCTATGTGCCTCTTGTTATGTTTGTATTTCTTTATAATTTAGAAGTTTACGGATAGTTCCAGAAAATTCTGTGAAAAACTAAAGCAAGCACAACAAAGTTCTTTCAAAGGACAGCCTCTCGTTCAAGGTGATGTCAAGTATTAATTGTTATTCACACATTTATCTCGCGTGATTGCTTTTCTAACCTGGTTGTCATGGTGGCAATTTGTTTGTTTTAAAATGCCATTAATATTATGTAAATTGCAACTAGGAAGATTTTGTTACTCTTGTTACGGCAGATATAAGAAATTTAAAATAAAAATTTATTGGTTTTTGTTGACCAGAAATATATTTTTTCTACCTTTCGTCGCGTCAGTGTCAAGAAGGATGGCCCTTTGTACGTTGCTACAGCCAAGGGTCGACATTCTTTATCAAGGTAAATTTGTTTTTATCAGCCATTTGCTGGGTCGAACGTGTTTCTAGTAACTCCTGTTGCAAGACATCTTATTTTTCCATCTATACAACATCTAGACCAGAAATAGTCATCATGTGACGCTGTCTCCAGTTAAACCAGATTGCGCACTAACACGTGAATGTATTTCCCATTGATTTCGATCTTTCGTTACAATATTACGCCAGCGTTTGCACGGCCGTTCTCGTTTTCTCTTTCCTTCTACCATCCCTTCTAGACATATTTAGATAATCCTGTTTCAGACCGTTTGATGTGGCCAAAGAGTTTTAGTACCATGCTCTTGATTACTGGAGTGATTGGTTTACTGGAGAGTTTATGGCCAAAATTGTGTACTTGTTCTTTGATACTGCCATTATTCTGAGATCAAGATTGCTGTGTGGATCGGTTATCATACATTTTGTTTTTGAAATATTGATAAAAAGTCCACTTCAGCTGAGTATTTTACTAAGCAGTCAAGAAATTTTTGAAGTTCTTCCCGAAAGTTATTTGTAAGTGGAATGCCGTCTGCATAAGAGAGATTTGAAATTAGTTTGCCACCGATAGTGAAGCCTGAAATACACTCTGGCGCAGCTTTCCATATTACCGTGGATATCAAAACACAGAAGAACAATGCTGAAAGAATATCCCCCCTGCTTGACCCCTATCAGAATTTTAACTGGCCTGGTGATTCCAATGTCAATTTTTATTTATGCCGTGGAATCATCAATACGTTAGTTTTAAGATGTTGATGTATCCTCCATTTATGTTTGTTGTTTCAAGGATGTTCCAAAGTTTTTCCAGTTTTATGCTGTCGAAGGCCTTTTTGAAGTCAATGAATGCAATATGCACAGGACTATTGAACTCTATTGACTTCTCAATAATTCGCTCCAAGGCAATAACTTGTTCTATTGTTCCTCTTCCCTGTTGATATGCTGCCTGAAATGAGGGAAAAGAGGCATACAGGTCTCCCTTAACACGAGTTGCAATTATGCCCATAAACACTTTGTAAATGTGACTCAACAGGTTGACTGGGCAATAATTTGCACACTTCATCCTACCACCTTTCTTATAAGTAAATACAATCAATGCTTGTTTGAATTTTTCTGGCATTTTCCCTGTTCTTAGAATCAGGTTGTATAGGTGTAGGAGAGCTTTGACAAGCTTTTACAAGAAATAGTAAAAAGATGTTAATTATCAGAAGGCCTTTTGCCAATGCTACGGAAGCTGTGAGCATCATGCCAAGAGTTTTAACATCAAAGTACTACCTGCAGCTTTTGGAAAATAAAGGTGCTCTTGGCGAAGGTATGTAGAAAGAAGAAAGAAAGGAAAAAGACTATTCATTCGGTTATTAGGATCAATTTGGACCAATTCTTTCTAGTACAAGAAGAGGTGGGAGGTATTAAAGTGATGCTTGGCATTCAAGGTAACGAATAGCTCATAGAACTTTATAGTGTAACAAAAGGAGATTCACTCAACTCGATAAGCCTGCAAGGTGATACAACTCAGCTACGTAACATAGTAACAAGTACTCATGAAAATTATTATAGCCAATACCACAGTCCCAGGTACCATCACTGAGCATGATATTCCTTTTTTCTGACATGCTTAATTTACATCTACCAGATAATATAGTTATAAAAGAGATGAGTATCTTTATTGACAAGCTGCTTAACTCTACCCAGTTCTGAAATGCTGTGTTAAGTCATCGGAATGCTGATACAAAATTGAGAGACAAATGTAGGTAACTTTGCAGTCTCTAACTACAATAGGCGAGCCTGAACGCTGTACTGACTTTGAACTACATACTTTGATTTGATCTGCTCCTATTGGCAATGAAAATGGATTAAAGGATTTTTTTCATAATAATGGTATTGCAAAGAGGATTTCGCGATCTACCCAGTTTAATGATAGTAAGCTTCTGCTCTTTCATTAGGGAAAGCTTTACTTCTAAGCAGAATAGGGTCAAAATTAGAGTTCGGTGTGACTATTCAGTGACATTCATTTCTTAACTGAAAGACCACCATCACCTTTTTCCTCTCCCAGAGTACATACTGTAAATGGGATTTTAGAAAGACCTTGTATATCCCCATAATCGAATTCGACTTTCTGATAAACTTCTTAAAACTTTTCCCTCAGGACTCAGAAAGGTGTCTTCCTACAAAAACCTTTGCCATATGGTCATTAAATTAAACTCAGATAATTCCAAATGATAATTTAGCAATTGCCAAATGACTTATCTGTTGTATCTAGTTAATAAAGTCTTAGTAACCAACAAGCATGCCGAGGACCATCTACTACCACTTATGATGTCATTTAGTGAATTACTAATTTCCAAAACACTGGATAGAGCACTTTAAAAATCTTGTCTAACCAAAGCATTGCAAAAGATCCTAAATTAGAAGCTGTTTTAGAAAAGCCACAAACTAAAATTGAGCCCACACTTAATTAGGAGTTACGTTTTATAGTAAGCTTCTACCTTCGGATTCGTCAAGCATTTCTGATCCTTTATTTTGACTTCTTAAAAAGTGATACCTCGGAAGTGGGGGAGTAAACTGCTTTTGATCAACATAAGGAGTTATTGTCGTATCATTGGTCTGGTCTATTTTAACAATGACTCATTGGAAATGTGTGCGTTGTTTCCAATGTTTGTATAGATGCCATAGGTTTCCTTCACTTTCCAGGTGACAATGACCAACCATTTACAATGTTTTAAAAGCTCTTACTGACTCACAGTGCAATTATAGACAGATACAGACAGAAGCACTTGCCATTATTTTTGGTCTAATAAAGTTTTTTGAGTATATTTAGGGACGGTCTTTTACTCTGGGCATTAGCCGCAGACCTTTACTTCTCATCTTTCGACCAAAAGCAAATTAAGTGAATGGGCTATAGTGCTTTATCAGTATGACCATAAAAATGAGCACAGACAAACAGTACAACATGCTGATACTGAAGCGTTAAAAATATTTCCTACATACACTAATCTCATATTACCAAGAGGAAAGTTAAGATGACATTGAAATGGTCTATTTGATAAAGAGCATCTACAACGTTATCACATTTGCAGATCATTTTTCTCTTTCTTGGAAATCAGCTAAAGATGTGTTGATTACAGTACTTTGATATACACTAGCAAAATGACCACCCCAAAAAACAGATAAAAGTACTGAAATGCAACAGCTTCGAAGAATAGGTGCATACTGCCTAATATTGATGAGAAGATTGAGCCTAGGTGTTATTAATGTATACTTTGTGGTGACCACCAGAACGAACCAACAAACTTTACCATCCTTGGATGCCCCAAGAGAATTTAAGAGGCCGTTCTTATATTGAACATGCAATAAACTTTTAGGAATCAAATTGTTTGCCCTAACAGATGTCTATTAAAAATACCTTTGTATAATTTATACACGATTACTCAATATTAGATCAAAAATTGATTTCCTGCATCATAATTTAGAACACTTGACTGCGTCACTCTTATTTCTGACAACGCACCCAGGTTTCTGTCAAAGGAACTTCAATATTGGTGCAAGGAAAATGGCATCACTTATTTAATAGATCCACCTTTTTATTCTACAACAAATCTTATTAAAGATTTGAAGAAGTCGGTTATTTCTCAAAAAAATCATTCCAGAAATTTCTGATGCAGTTCCAGAAAACACCGCATTCTTTCAGAAACCCACCTAGTAAGCTTCTTAACTCTTAGCAGATTACTTTTGCCTTCCCGAACAGCAGCCACAACCAATGCTAAGAAAACAGGTACCCTTTTGAGGGGGTGGCGTTTTACCATTAAAAGTTTACGGCATTACATCCTCCG
This sequence comes from Morbakka virulenta, assembly GCA_003991215.1. Lineage (NCBI taxonomy): Eukaryota > Metazoa > Cnidaria > Cubozoa > Carybdeida > Carukiidae > Morbakka > Morbakka virulenta. Next base: position 588,583 of record RDPX01000370.1, read on the forward strand.
GTTAAAGAACTGGTCGTCCCCTACATTTTACCTCAAACGCAACAACCTAATATCCACGAACGTGAAAATTATTGTGCAGAATACAAACTTTTGGAAATAATGGGATCAGATGCAGATAAAATATCCTCTCCAAGGAGGATTTTGGCGGTTGAAAATATAAAAAAAGATATATACATGTAAGCCGATTTTGTCTACTTTTGGTCTGAAGCACTTGTAGCTTATTTCTAAAACCCGGCTTTAATATTTTACACGTGTTTAAACTAGTAGACACATTTAAAGAAATAAAGTTAAAGATATTTAATTTCCAAATGGCATTTTCTTCCAGCCGAGTGTAAAGTTAGCTTCTTTGCTGCTAGCTCTGGTTCTTATTCTGCTTCTTTTAACCAAGATTTTTGATCCAGCTTTCTATTGATAGCTCCTCCACTGGCAAATCAATGGGAGGGGATTTTTCATCAAAAGCCTTAACCAACAGTTTTTTGAGATACTTGAAGAAGTATATGGATTCAGCAAACATTGTAAACTAGTTTTTCTTCAAGAGACAAGGTATATTACTAATAAGCATACCATTATTGGCCATAACTTGTTCGTTGAAGTAAGTCATGCTACCAATACACCATTTAAGAAGTAATATAGTAACTCTGTTTTTTTCAATTTAGTTAATATTTTCATTGTTATGATTGCAGTACATAGAGCGATGTCGAAGAAATTTTAAGGAAGAGATTTTAAGGAAGCCAAAATGTAATGACTGGCAGTCATTACATTTTGTCATTACATCTTTTAAAAATTTGTAATTCCTTTTTACAATCAGAAAATTTTTACACAGTTGGAGGGGAAAACATCTAGGTTGAAAATAGTTAAAAGGTTGCTTTACATTACATTGCAGCAGGCAGGCCCAACCAGTTTTAATGCCGGTTGGATGGATACACATTTACCTATTAATGATGCCATTTTTTCTGTTAGCTGTCTACGGTGCTGGACCTCCTAAACTTACTTTAAAGAGGAACTCGGACCTTTCTTACGACTGGAAAATGGGTAGTCAGGTACCAACAGGTTTACTAAGTATAACTTAAAGTAACTTGACATTGTCTTTTTTAGCTTGAAGTTTAATACCATTTGACCATGTTACTTAAACTATCGTTTATCCTATATTATGGCATCACATTGATAAGACCTTTTGTACCAAGAAATATTTTTAATTGTTTCCTTCAAAAGTCTATAAACTTCAAAATATGGTACACGAAAAAACACCATTAAAAGAAATGGCAAAGTGCATATGTATTGGTCTGTCCATTTGAAAGCGAGCTACCCGTATGAGCTTAAACAATTAACATAAATCATTTTTGCCTGTAACCTTGGATCTTCAAACCCTGGAAATTTGCCACTTTTCTTCTGAAGTACCCTAAAATCTCGATCTTATTGGTAAAGCTACAGCTCTCCAGAACTAAAATTTCCACAGAAAAGACAGCAGTTCTATTGGAAGGCTTGAAACATGCGCTGTTTTACTAAAAATTGCATCTTGTTACAATGAAATTATTTTTTTCATACCAAAGAGTTGGAATAGAAATACGATACTTGTATGGAATGGACCAGTCAGGTTGAGTATAGCAGAATGCATCCAGTAACACCACTGATGTGGAAAACAAGACAGAGACTGTTGTGACAACCTTTTCCAAGTTATGACTCTACATATTTGTCGAGACTAGACTCCAAGTACCTGTACCGTGTGTGGTTACATTAGTGACACTGGTGGCTTTGGTGGGGTTATACAATTTATGTACAGCACTATTAGAAATCCGTGTTAATGGAATTCGTTGTTGGATAAAAAAATGAAAATGAAAAGCACAACAAAGCAACAGGAGCAAGAGGGAAGCGATTCGAAACCTTGTCCAGTAGTGTTTGCATATGGTAGAACACAGTTTGTTCAAATTGGCAAACTCTGGTTTTATACTGAAAAAAGTGTGGGTCTTTCTTGAGGAAAAAGTTGACAGCAAAACATTCGAACGAAACACAGCAAAGTGGATCTCGAATAGATAGCCTACAAACTCCCAATGCTAGGGTGATCGAACTGGAAATAAAGCAGGAACAATTTTCGAAAATGTGTAAAACGTCAACCAACAGTGAAAATTTAACTAGCGGCCAAAATGTAAGGATACGTAACCAAGTCTAAGGGTTACAAAGAACTAGTTTGTGGCGCAGTAACGACAGGGAAAAAAATTCATATAACACGAGTCGTCTGCGAAGAAAACGACAAATGTCCTTAAACCAGACACACACAAAAAATTACCATAGCAGGACTATCTTGTACATTTTACATGTGCACATACATATGGACAAAAAGCTCCACACAAAGGGATTCCTTTGGGAGAGCTTTTAAGGGGAAAACAGGAATTTTGTTTGACACATACAAATAGTTTCAAGCGATACTTGACAAAAAACTTAGACAAATGATCAATAGATCGAAAAAATATAATTAGTTCCTTACTATAATATAGTATCATAAATACTAAATGAATATTTGAATTCTATCACTTCCAAAGAGTGAAAATAATATTTATCTAAACACAACAGCTGGGCCTATTCTAACAATGTCTAATGACAACAATAAAGAAAAACAACACAAGGATATATCTCTAAACTTATTTTGCACATAAAACATTCACAAAACATCTCACGAAATACACAACTTACACTGAAATAATGAAAAAATCAAGAAACTGAGGGTTTTCCTTTTAATGAACTACAAAATGATTTTCTGAAAGCTCTAGTTAAATAAATATTTCTGGTTATCGCAAATATTAAAAAAAAATCAGAGAGGCAGGAATATTCTCGACCGCCTTTGTCACAGTAATTCTTCCGCAATATGAACATCCGTACACTGTTAAATAACCAAGTTAATGTTCATCGATCCTTAACAAAACAAATAGAGAGCTGATCAGCAGTTCCAAAACATAAATTATTACCTTGCAAATATGCGTCATAAATACCATATAAAAATTTACTGTCAAACAGGAGAAATAATAAATATCTTAACACGACAATTTACACAATTCTAACTATGCCCATTGGCAACAATTGCTTATAACAACACAAGAATAAAACTTAATAGTCATTTAAACAAATCCAAAAGTTATAACGTATCAAGTGTGATGTGGAAAATCGACCATTAAATTGGGTGATTGTACTTCCCTCTAAACAAATTATGTACAGTTGGTACTTGACATGACATGTACTTCAAATTCAAGGCAATTTTTTCAAATATGGCCAACTACCTTAAAAAAATAATGGAAACATCAACTGCTGTTAGTTAATAAATATGTACGAGAGCTGTTTTTTACCTAAGGTACAGGCGAGATCGTCGAAATGTCAGTGGAACAACACACTGAGATAGTCATGGTTTCATTAACGAAGCTTCGTACTTTAGGTCGAAGCTAGAAGAATCTACCGAAAGCTTCAAACAAGACTATAGTCATAGTAGCTTTGCGATTACTCAGGTCGAATACGCTACAAGGGAGAATTTCAGTAGCCACAGAATTCTAAGACAAAACTATGCCTTATATTCGCAACCCTGAATCAAAACATGCTATCCGATACAGATTGCACATGCAAATTGTAGCAATTATGTAATTCTACAATATTGTGCGCAAATAAATGTTTTTTATCATTTGCACAATGAACAGTTCGCAAGACTCCCGTTTTTCTTTAGAATGTCTTACCAAGGTAAAAAAAACAACGCATTTGATACGCCGTATCTCCCTACCCTTAAAAAATCGAGTCCAATTTAATTCCTGATACCAATGTCCAACTGAGCTTGAAATGATGTTTTGATGAACCATTTCAACCGTAAGGCTTTAAATAATTGAAAATACATGTTCTGTATTGTGATCCCAAAGAAATGTTAAAAACCATGTGTTTTTTCAAAGACCATGTTCACAATTCAGATTAATAGGAATTTAAAACAGAGTTAAAAAACATTTCTTCACTGTCTTGAGCGAGGCATCGGTGCAAAGTAATTTGGAAACCTCAATTTTATTTTAACTAAATATCTGAGTGCCTCTTTCATTGCTGCACCTTTTCACGTATCAAGCACTATTTTGTATCTTTTCTTACAACAGGTCAAAAGTGCTCAAAGTTATAAAATTCCCCAACATATATGTATTTACAGTGATTGCTTCCTACCCATTGTACTGCTTCTTAGTTCAAAACCTGCATTCAAATACTATGTTAGATTGAAAATCTCTAAGAAGCTGGTAACCAAATTTTTGCCTGAAACCTTGAAAATGATAACACCCTTAATTTACAAAAGAGCTTTTCGTATCGTCACCTAGAATTTGATGGCAAGGTAAGCTAATGCAATAATCTCCTTAAAACCGGTTATACACAGGCCACTGTATCTGGAAATATCTTTCCGAAGTGTAGCCATGAGAATGTTTTTGTTTTTCTATCACCGAATTCCATTCTCTCATTTCCTTCTCTAAATGCTAGATATCCCAACTGCATAATCTCTTTATTTTAAACAATTTATTATGCATATGCTATGCACGGATCAAATGAGGGTATTTGGCAAATTATTTAACATGCCCAAAAAAGGTTAAAAGTAATAAACTAAAAATCACTCTGTATATAAATTTAGGTGTCATTAAACTTATCCATTTCACTGACACTAATTTCGTGATAACAACGATAATAATAATGATTATTACTACCAGCTAACTCATTAACTGATGCAATTTTCTGTTTTTAAAACAAAGCAGTAATACAATTATGTTATATTGTGTTATATTATATTCTTAGCACCAGTAACTAGTACTATCAGTTATTACAATATTTATTCAAAGATATCAGAGCAACTGTACAAAACAACAAAAACCTCATGGATCTTTTACAAATCTTCAATGCATTATCCCAGCTAACACCAAAAGATACTGGCTTGTTCCTTAAACAAAAACCATATTTAATATTCTGCTTCAGTACATTCTACATGATCCAGTTTTCGGCAATGCTGACGTAGGTGGTCCTGCCGTTTAAAAAGTAAACCACAACTTTGACAGGATAACTGACCGACATCTTCATGAATCAGTAAATGTCTCTCCATAACATGCTTGTACCTGAAAGATCTTTTGCATTGTGGGCACTTATGCATATTAGTGATAGTAGCGGTGCCTTTGGGGGTGGATAAATTATTCCCATTAATTTTTGAACTTTCATACTTTATTTCTCTGCTTTTGTTGGAGGATTTCACTTTATTCTTTCTCTTCTGTTTCTTTATATCTTCATAGTGTGTTGAATAATGCTTCAAAAATTTATCTCTTCTTCTGTGTAATAGTCCACACACTCGGCACATGAAGGAATTCCAAGAGAAGTGACTCCTTTCATGCCGTACTACCTGACAACGCCCATCTACTCCACAAACAAGGCACGTTTTATAATTTACAGCATTACTTGTACTGCTTTTTGATTCCATACGCCAAACGTTGGTACAATCAGGGATATGTTCTGTTAACTGCCTCTTATTGAGAAAGAGCATCTTACAAATAGGGCACTGATAAGTCGTACAGAAAATTTTTTTCCTCAGTTCTGTTGGTATCTCACATGCTGATGACATCTTGTTGCTGACTTCTTTCTGATGTCGACACCAGTAGTAAAGATGCGACCCTAACCTCCCGAGACTTAAGAAAATTTCACTGCACCGCAAACATCTGAAGCAACAATATTCTTTAATACCTATTTTTTCAGAAAAAGATATATTTTTGTAAAAACACCAAAAAACAAAGGAATTAGTAACTTAATAAATAAAAGGCTAAGCTAACTTGTTTCCATGTACATGAAAAGCGTATTAAAGACAATGTTTTTCATAGTGAGCAGTGCTCATAGAAAGATCTGCAGACGTTTTCCTTGGCCAGGAATAGCATATCTGATCTTCGCAGCAGCTGTCACTACTGAATAAGAAACCAGACTTTTGGGTGTAATTAAAACAATCCACAAAGTACAGGCTGGTTCAAACCAGGCTTAATACTACATACAAACTATTGTAAGGTATTCATCAACAACTGGTTATTGTGATATAAGGGCAGCAAAGCCAACTCTTAAAAAATGGGCTTTTAGATTTCTACTCAGTAGAATCAATGGCTACATTCATCATTCACACATCCTACTTCTGTAATAAGGGCAGTCTTCATTTGATAAAAAAAGAACATTTCAAAATGGAATGCATATAGAATTGATTAATTCGTATACAAGTTTTACCGTGCAACCTTCAAATGATGCACTCAAACGTTAGCATCGACGTCCCCTGTAACAATGACGATGCTGTTTTCGTTGCATCCATCCAATGCTTCTCCTTGTTCAAGTAGAACTGTTCCTTCTCTATGTCTTCCTTTTCATTGGGTGGAAAGTACACTTGCACAATGGTAACTCTCCTATATCTTGAGTTTATTTTCCCGTCTGTAATGATCTACTTGTTGATGGGTTTCCATTCCATCAGTCGTTTCTCCGATTGCTGGCTGATCATGACGGCAGCAGCAACCTCATGCAGTACTTCATCTCCGGTGTACATCAGTGTCTGGCCTCAGTCCATATTCATCCTGCCTGCCCCTGTCCATCTGAACTTACTAATACCAAGGATGTGGAGTTGGTACCCCTCCATTTTCCCTCGCTATCTGTGCTGCTGCTCATCTTCTGTAAATGGTTCACACATTCCAATGACCAGTGCATAAATTGTTTTCTGACTCCCGTCGGTTATTCAGTTTTCTGTAGGTTTGGATCAATCCTCGTCAGGATGCCGATTTTGGCGATCGCCGCTCCTCCCCGATCTTGTTGTGTAATTATGTCGATTGTTACTGTAAGTAATTAAGTGTTTCGGGAGGAGGTAATCGCCCTTCCGTTTAGCCCCCAATCTTGGAGGGCCAGTGGTTTTCTGTCGGAGTGTTCTTCCCTGACTAGTTCTATCCACCACTTAAGGAATACGCCTATACGTCGTCCAGTACCAGTGAAAGAATCGTAGAACCGCTTACACCAAAAATGTGTTTAAACGCTTGTCTAAAAATAAACTGTCTGGTTGTAATTAACCACCCCTTTGCCCATCTTATTTGCTGGACTACGATGTTTTCATTTTTCAAAACCAAGTAAAGCAGCGACACAATTACAAAAATCGTGCTACAGAAGTTTTCACAAGCTCCTTCGGTAAAATGTTTCAATAGATAACTAACATAAGATAACATACTAAAAAATGTTATGACTTTAAAACAGCTGCGATGGAGTGCTTAACATAGTACTGGAAGCAAATCGGCATGAGAGAAATTCTCATCTGCACATATTCTAAACAGCTAATATTGCAAATATAAGGTCTTGACCCTAGTTACAATGAGATTGAAATCAATTATTCCCGGGGAAAATATCACTAAGAAATAACAATAAATAACTACAGGTAACTAGGAAATGTAAATATATCTTTCTATGGGACTTGAATCCCAAAGTCGTTATGCGCATTAATAGTGATCTGATTTTTGAAAATTTAGTACTGGACGTTCCAAAAGAAATGATAAATATCATTTGATGCTCTGTGCCATTAATAAATTGGGAATCATACATAAACTGTACCCGGATAAAAACCCAGAAAAATCACACGGGCATTTTACGTCGCAAAACTAAAAGAGAAGTCATCAATCTCAAACAAGATAAAAAATCTGATGTCAAAAGTGTAACGTTTACAATGTCGGTTATTACCACCTTCTTCTTCCATCACCCTACTATAACTACTTAAAGAGTTTACAGCATAAAACAACCATAAAATGATGTGCTGATGACAAGGTGAAAATAAACTATGCTGTCAAACAATTCAAATTAAAAATACGAGCGGCGGTTGAACCACAGTTCAGTTATAAAAGGCAACCAAAAGATAAAGGAAACGAACAATGACAATGACGGATGAAGAAAGAAAATTAACAAGATCCTAAAGAAATAAAGATACTTCGCAATAAAAAAAGACTATCAGGTTATAAGGTATAAAGTGTATGAAAGCAAATGCATGAATAAAGTCCAACTCTTTCAACAAAAGCTAACAAGTTAAGAAACAACATAGAAAGAATACAGAAACAAGAAGAGTAAAGCTGTAGGAGGATTTCCAATGTAACAAGTTATAGCTTTCTTATGGCAGTGAAAGTAAGAAACAAAAGCTTACGCAATAAGTGCTAAAATACTGACAATGAAATCTAAAACCCCATCTGATCACCCCTTTCAACATTTCAGGCATCAATGAAATCCACGTTAAACACACATTTATCGATAAAGCTAAATATCCATCTCAGTTTCCGATGGCAGGAGTTCAATACGAGTAACAAAAACCAAGGAAAAAACACTGTTAAAAGTGCTCTTATTTAGGTTATTATCAATACTACTGGGAAATCAATTATGAACAGACATGAAAGATACACCCTTACGTATGGAAGAAAGGAAAGACTGCAAAACAATGGTTTAGGGTATCAGTAAATCGTGTCTACAGAAGAGCAAATAAGGAAGACTCAGTAAATTCCTGTCCTTTTAGGATTTAGAGGTAACTCGGTGTACGACCAAGAAGCATGGTAACCAGTTTTAAAATTCCTTGAGTAAGCAAGTATTTGTTGATTCCTCTAGCTTACCTAATCTTTGACCTCACTTTATCAATGTTTATATGGTCTTTTGGAGGATTTCAAGCTACTTTTTTGGCCAGAACTTGATCGCTAAGTACCGTATCCTATTCCCAATGTCTGTCCCTAAGGTCCACTACGCACAAACACATATAAAAGGTTCGACGTCCCGTTGGTGTTGGCGGCCCTCAACACAAAGAAACCTAAAATAAATAAGGACCTAATTCATTGTGATGAGGCCTGCTCTTCAGTCAGTCTCTTCGTCAGCAGGAATTTTGTCTTAATGCCTACAGCATATTTAACAAGATCTTCTACATAGCATTCCTCAAGTGGATCCGGGTCTTCTTTGGCCATTTTTGACTCCTCCGTGGTGCTGTTTTGCCCACTCGCCCTTCCTGTTCGCCTTCTTTTTTAACCCACAATGTCTGTACCACAGATCAAAGTCACCTGGTGTGACTCACGGTCTTTAGAAAGGTCGTTGTTTGGCAAGAGTTAAAAATCATCATCACTAATTTACATGCAGTAGTAATCTCCGCTCCAGGAAGACTTTAGCTCTTGATGACGTTCACACTGGACAAAAAGATAGTTCACCATGACATCATCGATCAGGTAGTGATGTTCTCCACTTGGACTGTGTCATGTCTCTCTTTCGGATGCTGTGTTTGTAAAATATGCTCATTACCTCCAACCTTTACGGTCGCCATATTAAATGAGGTTGTCGTTAGGTGGATGATGATAGGTTAACTGGAAATAGGCTGACAATCAATGACAGTTCAGAATGTCCTTGTGCACAAGAATCTTGACTCTCCGCTTGTGTTAGTCCTCTCTGCCAATGAAGTACACCTGGGAGCCTTCACAGGTGGTTGTTTCGGTGACGAATTGATGATGAATTACAATCTTCAAAAGCAGAGTAATTTAGTTAAAAATTGAAAGTAAGAAACCAAAGGATGTGCATTGTCTGAAGCACTAGACCTGAATGAAAGAGAACCTTAATGACATTATTGCATAACCACAAAGAAAATGGAGGCGTAAACAAGTAGCATAGGTATTCATACGACGAAAATCAATAAGTTGTGTACAGTAAATGGTTTTTATAAGGCTTTATCTATTGCATCCAGTTTTATATATATTCCCCTTGCAATATTTACATCAAGTATTCAGTGGTTGCAATTTTTTTTACATGTGTTTCAATTTTGTTTACATTACGAGTTGAGACCCTTTTGCTTTTGTACTGAACTGATGGATTTGGTACATATGAACAAACTAAGACAACAAACTATTATTTATTGATGTTTTTCTTGACTGATTGGAAAAACACATGTAAGACACATTAGAAGCGACAAATGATAAAAACAGATGGGAGAACTTTGTTTCTAAAATTTAAAACATCTAAGAGAAATGTTAGTACTTCGGAGGAAGATTGTGGGCTCAAACGGGAGGAGAGTATGCCGAAGACGAAAAAGTAGCACCAAATGATAGTAATGAATAAGCAAAACTTTCTCAAAGATTTCCTTTTTTTTCAAGATTTCTCAAGCAGTTGTGAATTCAGTAAAGCCATGGTGACATATGGGGGAAAAAAGGAACCATCAGAAAATTCCGATTGGGTACAAGTGCAAATCCTTTGCCGGGTACTGGATGCAATGTTCGCAAACCGACTGAAAACGAAAGAATAAAAATAGTGTTTTAAGTGTATTCGAAAAATGCTGGTATAGTGGCTGACTAAACTAAAGAGAAACAACATAAAAAACGGGATTGGTAAAGACTTCCAGTCAAGGCATGAAAAACAGGTAATATCTAATTAGGAATAACTTGGTTAAGTGGTGAAAAAAGGATATTTTATATCATGCATAAAGTTTAAATAAAGTTGAGTCTTCATGGTAGCCTAGACTACCATTAGGGCGCAGCATCTATATCAGAAATAATATATCTGTAGGTTTTTCCTTATAGCAATGATGTCATACTGTTCCTCGTCACTTCTCTTTTCTTGTGTTTTCCAGTTCGTACAATATGTTCCATACCTTATATGCGTCTTCCATATGTATTTTTTATCTTGTTGATACTGTTCTTCTAAGAAGATCTTCTGAACGCTTAGCAAAGGAAAAAATATACGCATTTTATAGAGGAATTACATCTCCGTACCTTGCCTCCTACTTGTACTGTCCACTTTATTTAATACGAATATGAATCCATGATTTGAAAAATGCCAGACGATCATAAACGAAATAGGAATGGGCAGACTGCATAAAGATAATCCAATAGAAAGATATGAAGTACATGTATTCATAAAGAATTGGTGGGTTCAATGGAAAAATTCGATGATAAAAACTGTTTTCCTTGACAAAAACGTAAAGTTTGGGAAGAAATTAGCATATCAGCACATCAAATTTCACAGGTGACTGAAGAACAACAATAGACAATTTTGTTATTGGCGGTATCGGTAGTAGTAGTGTCACCAAAATCAGCAGCAGCAGCAGCAATAGCAGCAGCAGTTGTAGTTGTAGTAGTAGTAGAAATAGTAGTAGTAGAAGTAGTAGTAGTAGAAATAGTAGTAGTAGAAGTAGTAGTAGTGATGGTATTGGTATCTGTAGTAGTAGAAATAATAGTACTAAAGGTGGTTTAAGACAAAGATAAGATTAGGATTTCAATATACAAGTGAAAATACAACGTCTAATGCTGTATTTAATATAAAACTAAAAGGCTAAGCTTGACTATCTGCATAAAACAAGAGAGGCCTTCATTCTGATAAACTTGAAAATACCTTTTAAGGCTGATGTTAACAAACGTAAGGAACTCTGGAGCATAAATCAATATTCATGTTTACTCATGCTTTCATCTGCAATACACAAATCTAATGTGGAAAAGGTCGGGTGGTTTTTTAGATTTGAAGTTAAAAGACCTTGGGTACCTTCACGTTATCAACGAAGAAAGCTGTCAAGATGGGCAACAATGACAAGTAGACCGACCACTAAACGTCAATTATCAGGGCTAAAAGTTTATATGACATTGCAACAGTCATTTGCATCTATAATGTCCCTGGCAAACTGATAATGAATACCAACCAAACCAAGTACGTAACTACATCTTATGTTGCAATGGCTGTGGCAGAAGCAAAGTTTATTTCCATTGCAGGCAGGTGTGATAAACGTAAAATTATTCTTAGATTGTTCAAAGCTTACATAAGGCAACAAAACCCAATCAGGTGATTTATACTCGATAAACTGAAATGTCAATGCTTGAAAATGCAGGAAATGCCTAAAGTTACCTTCGTGTCAATTAATAATAAAAAATAAGGACTTTTTGTGTTTTAATTTTTGGGGCGTAGATTTGATTTCCGCTTTATCATTTCGCTTCAGTTTCAAAGTTATAACGTATTTGTTATTGTAATTGAAACAATATCAAAATACTAATAGATCAACACTACTTGTAGTTCAAAACAAATATTACCTCCCTTCCTTTTGCTTCCATCAAAAATTTCTTCCGGTTTTTCATCGGGACAACATCTATCGTTAGCCATTATAAGCTCTTCACCTTCTTCTATGGGTTTGAATATTACATAACGTAAATGGGATTTGAGGTTTACTTTGAAAACATTTTGCTCATGGACTGTTGCAGAACATCTGACATAAGATACCCAGCTTTTGTCATCGGCGGTCTCCAGGTCTTCCTACCATAAACAATGAAAACACCATTAAACATATAAAAATGTAATGTCCAGCAAAATAAGCGCGGTGTATAAACCTAATGATTGAACTAGTCATTAAAAATTGAAATTGCCCCTAAGTTATTAATTAGGGGCAATTTCAGATCTACTTCGGTTTGCAAAAATACTGGAAACATAACGTATAATCAAATAAAAAAAAGAGATATATAATTAAAAACAGGGTAAAAATGGTCTTCCTGAAAACTGCTCAACAAGGCTCTCGGTAACTGATTAGATTAACAAAAATTTGCACTAATTGAAAATGGCCAATGCATCGTTCGTATTTTCTTAAATCTCCCTTAGGCATTTGATAAAGTAAAAAACGTTATCGACAAAATTAAATCATAATGAAATTTGAGGAATATGCCTGGACATATCTGCCAACTATTTGATAAAAGGAAAAGGAAAGTAAGCTATGGTATGTATTATACTACCCAATAAACTTAACAACTGGTTTCCATCTTAATCTTATTCGTTATGCTTTAAAATGTTATCAACAACTGCAAAATAAATTATCTAAAAACCCAAATATGTTGCAGGAAAACAACTTCACTCTGGTATGGCACATTCTCAACGCAGGCCTGACAAATAACCCAGGCAAATTTCTAGCCTATATCTAACATCAAATGTTGTTTTAAAACAATTAGTTGTACTTTAATGATAACAAACATGTAATATTGCACAGTACAGTCATTCTTCCTACAGATCCCTATTGTTTAACACTTCATCCCCAAATCTGATTAAGAACATAGCACAAATGGATCAGAGTATAGATCATGTGGCTATGATAGCAAAAACGGCACTGTTTGTTACCCAGTTTGGTGCACACATATTTTTCACTTCTCTAAATATTGTCAAGATTGCTACTTTGTAATTCCTTGTTAGTATTAGCTGGCGAACCACTAGAAAACCCTACATAGACTTGTCAGTCTTCCTTTCAAATAAATTGTAAGTTTTGATCATGTGCTTTAATACAAAATGTGGCAATTTTAGTCAAGGCTCCAAGATACATTAAAAGTTGCAAACCCAAATGTGAACATTGGCAAAGTATCATGAGAAACATGGTGAACCTTTTCCAAAAAAAACAGTCATACCAAAGAGGAGCAAATCTTGAAACAACTTGATCCCTGTCTACATATAGGTCTGCACTACCAAGATATAAAAAATAGCCATACCTAATCTTTTCAGTAGCCTGACAATGGGAGAAGTATCTCTCGAAACGTAGCTCAGAAAAAGCTTATGACTTAAGACATGATAAATCTCTTACATCTAAGGAACAAATCTATCATTACCAATACTTATATCATAATTATTCTTAAGAGAGTCAAAAGCAGGTCACAGTATAAACCATACAATCAAAACCTCTTTGTACACTTCTCTTGCCATTCGTGGTCATATTGAAACTTTTGCTTCTTAATTGACTTGGTAGCATGATGATAATCTGGTAGTATGATGATGACCTGGAGACCCATAAGTTGTGCATACAACCATAGTGTTGTGGTGTTACATTTCATTTTGTAAAACAAAGTACAATAATACAGTAAGTACTAGGGAAAGCATCACAATTAGTTACTACTTATCACATTATTTTGTGGAGAAGCATTTAAAAATTATTGAACCTGTCTAAACCAAAGCAGGAAGGAGTGTAGATTGAAAGCCAAACAAACCAGAAATACATATATTTACAAAGAAAAGATGCACCCAAAGATATACAAATTTTTTGCTTCAATTACAAAACAAATGGGATGCAAGGCAGGCTTCTGACAAAAAGAAGGCAAGCAAATTTTTCAGGCAGCTTTACCTAAACAAACATCTTCAATAAGAAACAAGGACCACAAGATCCAAGTAGTTATTAACAAAAGTTTAGCTATCATGTTTGCCAACATGTATGCTTAAATTTGTGTGTAGAACCACTCAAGCTAAAAACGTGTAACCCCCTAAATAAAACTGATCCTTAACTAAAATGATCTTACACAGCAGTCCATTAATACCAGTATAATGTACAAGCCTGATGGCAACATCCATACCTGTTAGTTTGCCTACTATGCTTGGCTCTTTCATGGCAATTCTAACAGGGAATGCTGCTATACAGCTTGGAATCATATACTTCAAGGTATAATTTGACAACTTTTAAGCATCTTTTATGATTAACAGTGTAGGCCAGAAAACATTGGAACACTCCTTATCCAAATCCTCCAAAAAAAGTAATGGATCTTGGAAAGCTATAAAGTCAAAATGCTCATAGATTTTGAGATCAAGGCTGTTATATATCTTCAAACTAAGCTAAGGTTATAAAAAGTCAAACTGGCTGGTCCGTGCCAGATACCAAACTGATCAAATACCAAATTGGTATCTAGTGGGGACCAGTCAGTCTTGTGGGGAGGAGGACCTCTTTAGCAACCCTTTAGAGATGGTGTCTTGATAAAAAACCCAGTGATAGTATCACCTCGTTACCATTCCTTGGTTTTTAGGGCAATGTGGTAGACAGTGGTTGTTGTTGCTCCATTCAATACCACCCCCATCACTGAAAGGCTTCGTTTGTCTGCATGGCAATCTGGGTGGTGGTTTGGGACATCTATTCCATTTACCCCTATGACAAATTGGATAAAATGAATGGCCCTAGTACCTGGGCAAGTTTCAGTGGTCAATGGGTGCAAACAACCTTTAGACCCAAGATTCACTCCATATCCATGAGTGTAGACTCAAGATGTGGTAGTACTGGTTTTACACAGACCTGGGAAAATCTGCTATTACTAAAAAAGAACTCTCTATTTAGCTTTCAGTAATGTCAAAGGTCTTCAAACCTAATTTTCTTTTGTGAAAGCTTTCCTTTAATCTCTTTCCTCATATTTCTGCCCTTGGTGAGACAAGCCTCAATGACAGTGTTAGTAACAGGGATCTTCATGTTAACAGCTATTCATCTTTGTTTCTGCTAGACCACAACTTATCTTTGTGGTCTTGCTATCTGTGCTTGACAGGACCTTTGAACTGAAAGAATAAAAAGAATTTAAATCTAAACATAACCCACTTCTGTGCTTTAGACTGTCTCTTCTTCAGGCCACCCATTACCTATTTTTTTATATTGATCTCCTTCTTCTGATTCCTCCTCTGTCTCTTTTAGACCTCTTTATGATTTTTGTTCCTGAGCATTTCACAGTTTCACCTTTACCTCTCTTTGGATCTTCTTATAATGTTGTTGTCACTCCTTGAGTCAAAAGTAAATGTTTCAAACAAGCAGTATCATTGACAGACTTTCAAATTTGGCCAGGGTGACTTTGAAGGATCTCATCAGTTTCTTGGTGATATTCCTTATAAATGAATCTTTAACGAATCAGATTTTGACACTGCAACTGAATTCACAAAATCATTTCAAGTTGGCATTGAAACATTTGTACCCTGTGGCTGTCACAAAGACAAATGCTATTTGCCTCCATTATTTAATACCCATTGTTCTTCTGCCATTACTTACTCAAAATCACTCTTATGTTCACTTTCAATGTGAAGCTGATAAACCTCACTTTTTTGCAGACAGGCCAGCAATGTCCTAAAAGGGTGATTCCCTTAGTTTAACATCATGCCAAGCAAATTTATGAAGATCTTTCTTCCCAACAACTAGGAAGTTAAGATTTTTGGAAGATTTACAATATTATCTTAAATTCTGGCAAGTCAGGAGTTCACTTTTTAACATGTTCTATTTTCTCTTCCCTCCAGGGTAAAAGACTGGTGTTTTTGCTAGATTGTTTAATGGGTATTTTTCTCTAAATGATATTAGTGTTTTATAATGGCTTTCTCTTTGTAAACTGTTCAGATTTCTGTCAAAATTAATCCAATGTTGTTTGCATTAATTATTCATAAATTAAACAATCAAAGCCCTCAGGTCTAGATTTCATTCTGGTAATTATTTCAAAGGAGTGTGCTTCTCAGCAATCTTCTTTCCTGCTCAAACTTTTTAGTCTTTGTCTATCAGTGTCTTATTTTAGACCTCCTGCTCTTATTGTCACAAAACTGTAAGTCATCTATCAGATATAATTGTTATGAAAGTCAGTTGTCATGAGGAGCAAAAGCTGAAGCTTATTTTGTAACCTCTTCTTCGCCATATCTCGCATCAATCATAAAGTCCCACTCCAGAACTTGGTGGTCACTATAGCCTCATTGGTTGGTTTAGCAAGGTCATCCTCTGTACAGCTGGGTGCCAGGGCACAAGTCAGCAGGTGGCTCATTGACTATTTGCTTCCGCAGTCACATGTGCTTGAGTTGCACAGAGAGACCTTGCATCTACCTTGACCCACTCTCAGGCGGTTCAGCATCTGCCAGGTTGGCCAGTAGACATGGTTGTGTGATGCAAGCTCCTGTGTTGGTATAATGCCTCTGGTGAGCCATACAGGAGCCATGCTGTTTTCATGCCAGGACTCTAGCCAACTCTTCAATGGCAGCATCCACGGAGACTGCTAGGGGCTCTGTGGAATCCATGAAGCTGTTTCTTGATGGTAGACGCTTCCTGGTTGGTTGGTACTGGTAGAGAGAATATCTTCAATCGTTCATTGTGGCTCATGAGCTCTTGGTGGATACTAGGCAGTGCAATTCTGGCCAAAGCATAGACACATGCCATGGGTGTTGGTTTCAAGCAGCTGGCCACTGTTCTGCAGGTGTCATTCAGCATGGGATCTAGTTTGCGGCATGGCTAGATCTGCACCATGTAGAGCTGGCATATTCCGCAGCTGAGAAACATAGGCCAAGAGCAGTGGTTCGAACGGCCTTGGGGTCCACACCCCATCTGCTATTGACAAGCTTTTGGAGCAGATTGTTTCTACTTGCCACTTTGCCTCTAAGCTTGGTGATATGCTCCTTGAAGGATAGAGTTTTGTCCAATGTCACTCCGAGGTATAAAGGATTGGGGTTATTCTGTATAATATTTCCTTCCCAAGTCACTTTGAGATTGTAGTGGGCTTCTCTATTCTTGAGGTGAAAGCTGCATAGCTGGGTCTTTGTGGGGTTGGGCTTCAGATGATTCTCTCCATAGTAGATTGACATTTCTGTTAGAACCTATTTTTTAGCCAAGACAAAAGTTAAGTGTTGTCTTTACTAGCATCATTTCTCTGATACTAAGCATTTCTCTCGTACAGTATACAACACATAGATCTACTTCTTGGTATCAAGTACAGAATAAGCAACTTTCCCAACCACTGACCTTTTGATTATAATAACTGAATATATCTAGCACCTTATAGGCAAGTCTTCCAAAGGACATAATATACATCTGGAAATTTATTTTAATATTTGCTTTATAAGCTCTGTAGCTACAATGTTGATGAAAGGATGTTTTAAAAATGTGGTACTTTCTCTCAGAGCACAAAACGTGCATCACACTGGATGAAATTGCATGTGATGAATACTGGTATTTTCAAGGATCTATTCGGTCACCAACTCTCCTCAACCAATTCTTTCTGGTTACTTGACTTCACCATCATCTATGCTGAGGTCACTAACTTGTAATCTGCCATTTCCCACAACAATCAAGCATGAACAAGTAAAATTTGCTAAGAGAATTGGGAAGAAAGTGGCTTTTGATGTAAAGCTGACATCTCCAAAATTCATGGACTATCATTCTAATGTCCTGGTGAGGCTGTTTTTCCTCTTAGGAGATATTTATCACTAAGGATCTTGACCTGTCATATTCTCCAGCTCTTAGGTCTGCTCCTACAAAGGTTGCTTCTTTATTGATAGCACCTTAAATCATAAGCCATTTTGTACCTATACATGAACAGGTTCTTGTTCATTTCACCATGATACTTCACATTAGGCACAGGTGTGTTTGAAGCCTGGTAAATCAAAATCTTGCTGCTACCCTTGAACCATCATCTAACTGATGTAACGTGAATTGTTTTCTTCTTTTCTAAAGTTCTTATCATGGAAAGTTCTCTGATGAGCTTTACTTCCTGGCATCAGCTATGTTTGTTGCATCTCATGTGACTTGATCATGTAGCTGTTGCCCTTGTTGTAGTACATCTTTCTATGAATATCATTTTTATCCTCTTATGGCTTGGTTGTGGAACTTTTTGGCTCCTGAGTACTTCCATCCATGACCCTATAATATGAATCTTTTTAAGTATAAGTATAAGATCAACTCATCTAGGTTTAACCATTTTCTTCTGTCTTCCCTTCACAGCTTAACACACTTTGTGTCTTTATGCCTTGTATAGTACTTAACCATAAAAAAGTAACAAAACCCTGTCTTATGTCATTGCAATTTGTATTGTTTTAAACCTTATACTCTATCAGGATGAGGATAAACATTCTGATATGAAAATACATATTACAAGATTTAACATTCCTTTTCTGAACTCAAAGTAACTATTTTGTAATCCCAAACCCTGGAGCCAATTTGTCTCAAAATATAATAAATAATACATTGAAGCTCTGTGTGTGACAGAAATCCATTTCTTCTATGAAAAAGTACTTTAAAGTTTAGGACCTCATATCTCAAAAGCTGTCTCTTAACTTTTCAATAAATCTTTTTCGAAGGCCTCCTTTATTCTAAACCCAAGCTGGATAGAGAAATCTCAATTTATGAAAAGATGAGCCAAAGTTGCCTCCCATTATAGACTTAAAATTCAAAAGATTTACTGCTTCTTCACTTGTCACAAAATAATATATCCTTCCTATTTGGATTCCAGAAAAATTATACAGTTGATCAAGAACTTATTAATGTAACTGTGGCAATATGATTTACTCTGTCAATGAAAGATACAATGGTGGTATATTTCTCAATCTAAGCTGTTAATCATAATACTTTGCTTCCCATGCTAAAACATTGTTGTAGTATATGGAATCTGCTTGGATGGTTTCAATCTTGTTTGGGAAGAACCAAATATATAACAGATTATAGCAATAACTCTGCTCATATAAGTAATACTTAGTTTCCAGGCATTATCCTGGAGCAAAGTCAATGCTTTAATTATAACATGGATGAAGTTTTAAAAATATCTCAAGTACATATCTTCCATCTCATACATTGATATGTATGAGATGAAAGTTGGCTATGTTGGAGGGTTTTATGATTTCATGTATACCTTCAATTTGGAAGTACGTTTCTATGTGACAAAAGTTATGTCATCCTTCCTATTATGAATAATTACAACCGCCAGCAATTTAAATGGCACTGAGCACGTGAAAGAAACGGTCACCCATTATTATTATTCATTTGTACAGTTGGACACTCCCCTGGCCTCTTTGACTTTGCTGATTGTAAAAGTTCTTGGATGCTGGATGGATTTCGGCTCATAATTTGGTAACATGTCTTTAAAACTCAAAACTTTATATAAATGCTAGCTGGTGGATATACAGGTACCAGCCGGCCTGTGGCCAACGCTGGTATCTAGGTTAATTTGTAATGTCGAAACAAACTTTGACGTGCATCATTAATCTTCCTAATTATCTTTATCTCAATCTTTATTGTGGTCAGCCAGCGATTAATGTTTGGGTTTCAGTCTGCAAGAATTAATGGTTCTCTGGATAATAAATAAATCTGTCAAGCTGTAAACACATAAACTCTGTTGCAATACACCTCTACGTCTGTCTGACACCTCAGTATTAAAATGTAGGTCGAATAGAAATCTACCAGCCAAGGTTGCTGCAACGTTTCTACTGATGGAGTTGCAGCAACTTGGGCTGGTAGCTTGTCCCACTCCCTGTGAGGGGTACGAAGGAGTTATTTAGTCCCGGATGGCTGGGGTGTTCCTGGAAAATCAGAGGCTGTTTCTGACACATATCCTAAAGTGTGAATAGTGGTAGAATGCAGAGGATGTGATATCCAGCAACACATTCTCGACGCGGTACAGCATTACCAGTCTGTCGTGGTCTCTACATATTGTGAATAATTATGGTTGCTTTGTTCACTCATCATGTTCAAGGAAGAAAAGTCAACTTGAGCACCACGCATATTACGTACACATTATTGTTTCCGTCATTCCTACGATATGTTCTTGCAAATTTTTGACTCATACTTCAGGCCAATAATTAAATTTTAACAAACAGCTGTTGGTGCTACTAAAATATATCTTTTTTTAAGTTTTAACGTCATTTTTCCCCAGTGACTGGGGCTCAGATAAAATATAAATATCATATAAAATATAAATTTATCAAAGTCCTTAAGGAAGTAGTCAATCAAATTTTACCTTTTCATTGGCTTCTGATATTAATGACATGTCATCAGACGATGTGCTGCCGTCACTTGACAGTTTCTCCCTCGGACTGGTCCTAATGCCGAATGTCATCCCAACGTGAAGCTTCTGCTTTGCCACCACAAAAATCTCGTCTTTTAAGGTTGGACCATCATTTGGTACATAATCTGTACGTCTTATTGTATACCTGACTACCAATGGGCATGGCGGAAGAAACTTCTCCATTTTGTACATCAGGGGTAAAATGGCATTTTCTCCAGGAAAACTTTCTGCCTTCCAATTGAACGGGGAGCAACGGCGTTATCACCTGTTGCATGTTTTGGTGTCAAATTTCTTTTTTCGACTGGGTCAGAATTCCCGCGTAAAATAGTCACCAAGCCTTTTCACACTTGCTGAGCCACTTGATCTGAAAATAAAATCAATAATATAAAAGCAATTTGGTCAGCCAACTGGTATTTATAATTTGTATTTACGTTTTCTTTCCTTCCAACTCCAGGGCAATAACTATATTGCACAAACCGATACGCAAAAAATCTGCAATTGATCTTAATGATTACCGCCCTTTGAGGCTCCCTGATCAGTATCCGAGTGTTCATCAAAAGAGTTATGAAAGATCAACAATTACGGACAAATTATATGCAACGTTATGGAATTTTTTGTGGAAATTGTTATCGAAATTTCTCAGGAGTTGCAGAATCACCTATCACGAGGGCATTATACACATTGACATACACAATCACTCCATATATCAACATTTGTTGTTATTGTTGTTTTGGGTTTTTAAGGTCATTTTCCCCAGTAACTGGGGCTCAGACGGTGCCCTTCAAAGGGACTTTGTTTCAACAGTAATCAGTATAACATGTCTCAACTAACACCGGAATTTTGAGGGAAACTATAGGCACTACAGGAGAAATTATCGCTTTTAATAAATAATTTGCTTAACAAGAGAACCTGCAAGGCAAAGTTAAATTAGATAAAGGTGTGCCGGTCCCAGAGAAGCAATTAACAGAATCGCACAGCTGGCTGAAACTGGGTACAGGTTGGTTGCAGAATGTTTCAAGAGACTTTTGGAAAGCTATGAAAATTTGATGACTGTTTGAGAGCATCGTCCTCACAACGATGAAATGAGAACTGAGTCAAGGTCACGAATTTTATTAACAAAGGAATCAGCAAATGGAATTGTTTGAGTTTTTCCTTGGGTGGTACATTGTACACCACCTTTCCTCGAACACTGATACTCTATCGAGTACACTTCAAGCATAAAAAATGCACAGTTTCACTGATTGCGAATGTTCTTTGAAATTCAAGAAAAAAATAGCTCACTGATCAGCCTTTTAGGAACGATAATGACCAAGGTTAAAGTCTAACTTTTCATTCAAGAAGCCAACTTGCAAAGAAACCATTAACTATTCTATGACAGCTACCAAAGCAAAGAACAGGTAAATCATCTAGAGATTGTACAAGATAGCTACTGTATAGTGTTTCTGATTCCGTAGACAACATGCTTCGGTGTTTTCAAAAAGTTCGAATATCCAAGTTTTGAGGCTTGCAAGATCAATGGACTTGTTGCTTTTGGAGTCTACCAATTCTTATAACACAGTAAAAGAAGCAGCTTTTTATGAAAGATAATTATTATGACTGTGGCTGCAAGAGGCTTTGGATAGAGGTAGTATGTTTGTTATCACTATGCACCAGACCGGAGTTAGAATGTGTGTAATTGGTGCAAAGGAAACTACAATGCGTGCCAGAAGTAACATCGTCATCGGCCAGAATATTAAGGCTAAATGGGAAGCTTGAAGAACTGACTCATGAGATAACCAGATATTGTTGGAACATCCTTGATCTATACAAAACGAGGTGTAAGCACATTAGGGAAACAACAACGGGGTAAGGTCACAATTCTTTTACAATAGAAAAAGTGACAGATACAAAGAAATTGTTGGTATCCTTGTCCACAGGGACATTGTGAACACAGTCATTGGCTGTTGCCCAGATTCTAGGAGACTTATGACCATCCGACTTAAAACAACAACCTTCAATATAAAACTTATACAGACCTACACTCCAATGCCTGAATACGATGATGAAGCCATCAAAAACTTCTATGATCAACAACAAGGAATCATAGAGTATTACCTAAAAAGGATATCGTAGTCATTCAGGGCGATTAGAAAGCTAAAATAGGAGATGCTGCTCACACCAACTGGCGTAATTTCTGCGGACTCTTCTGCAATGATAAGGCGGATGAAAGGGAGCTTTGTCTACTAGAGTTTGCTGCCTTTTAAAACCTGATACTAGAAAAGACATTTGGCTCCCATAAGATACCTAGAAGATGGACATGGCACAACCATGAAAGAGAGTCCCACAACCATATTGAGTACATCCTATTTTCAAAATGCTTCAAATCAGGAATCAACATAGCTCAGAGAAGCAGCTTTCCTGGAGTAGATATTGGAAGTGATCATGACTTAGTGATGACAACATTCCACCCGTACTTGAAGAAGATCAACAAACTAAAATTCACCAGACTCAGATTTAATCTTGACACACTCAAAGATCCTGAAACAAGAGAAAAGTTCCAGTCAATGATTGGTGGAAAGTTTCCACCTCTTACAGCTTTGATCAACGAGGAAACAGAGCTAGAACATGTCAAACCAACTTTCAATTCAACCTTAACTGAAACGGCTGACGACATCCTTAGGAAACACTGTTGTCCAAAAGGCCATAATCACAAAGAACCCCCTGAAGCCGTGTGATGTAAGACATTAAATAAATGGAGAAAAGAACAACCCAGAAGTAGCAAAATTGTATAGAGAAGTAAACAAAGTAAAATCGGAAATACTTTTCTGCAAGGTACTGTAAGAAGCAGCAGAAAAAGAAAAATACAGAGGAAGCGGTGGGTAGATAACTTCAGTAAGTGGACAGAACTGACGTTCACCGAGCCCCAGCGAGAAGTTGAGTACAGTAACATATGAAGGAGTACTGTCTCCAAGTCATAATCAATGCCCAAACGACAACAGATGTCACAGGTCAGGTGAAGGTGAAAGAATTGATTGACTTAAAATTTGCGTCTTTTGTTTTCCATAAAGTTTTCCATAAAGGAGACTTAATAAATTAATGAAAAGTAAGGATGAAGTGTAAAGCTTCTGCAAATAAAAGTTATTGACCAAAAGCCTTTTGGCTATTATTATTATTATTATTATTATTATTATTATTATTATTATTGTGTCTTTTTCTCCAGTACTCTGGTGTTCTTCTGGGGCTTTTTTGACATGTCTCAGCTACTTTCCGGAGTTTTAGAAACACGGTACTTTCCGCAGTATGTGAGATTTTTCAAGAATGGGCGACAAGTATGCACTTTCAACGATGTCACTTTGTTTAACTTTGCATCTTAGGTCTTTGTATTATTTTTATATTGTTCGAAGTGCATCAAACATGATACATATCACTATTATTTTCGATGCTCTCTGGATTTTCTTAATTTTGAATGCTGGATTTTGATATTTAGACAATTATTATTATTATTATTATTATTGATACAATTCTTATTGTTGTTTTATTATTATCATTATTATATTGTTATTGCTGTCATATCTCTTTATTATGCGAGTCTTAACTAATGACCTAGAGATAATAAGGTTTATTCTTCCACTTATTACATTCCTAGTACTCCTCCTATTATCCTTCCTCTTCCAAGCAAGGTGATTATTTCTTCATTTTGCATTTTGCACAGGTTGTTCTTTTTGCCGAATAACATCTCTTGGGCGACTAGCAGCTAGCAGCCACAACTAGCAGCTAATGGCCAAAAGGTTTCTTTCACCTTACATCTCCAATACTTTTCGAAGTATCCTGGCTGTTCCCAACAAGGCTGTGTTTTGTACCACCTTAACACCTACTTCAATATCTAGTTTTTCCATCCAGCCATTGAAACCTTTGCTTACGCATCCCATAGCACCTATTACCACTGGTACAACTAACGCTTTTCTCAATGACCAGAGCCTTATCAATTCCCTCTTTATGTTTTGGTCTTTTTCAACTTTTTCATTTTCTTTGGCATGCACCCTATTATCTCCTGGAACCGCAACATCAACGATTATGCACGACTTCGTCTTTTTCTCTGCCAATACCAAATCAGGTCTCCTAGCCTCAATTACGTTATCGCACTGGATATTCATGTCCCACAATAATTTCACTTTATCGTTTTCTACTGCTCACTCTGGGCAATGTTCATACTATTTTTCCTTTCTGTCAAGCCCATACTTTTCGCACAACTTCCAATGAATTAGCTTGGAAAAAATTGTCATGCCTTTTTTTGTTCTCCCGCTGGGCTAGCTTTTTACACTTGCATATTAGATATTGTACGGTCTCCCCT
>RDPX01000370.1:627373-648163 GCA_003991215.1 Morbakka virulenta
CTAGCTGGATGTGGCTAAGCACCATCGTAATAATAGTACCAGAAAATGGTCAAAGAATCTGTGAACAGAGTTGTGGTAGTGCTACATAGCAATAGGACCGTGGAAATGAGAGGATATTTTCCCTGTAAGCAATTCGAAAGGGTATGGCCTTCTCTAAACAAGCTATTACCAGCCAAATCTCATAATTGGGGAAGAGAGGTCTTCTGACCCGAGCGGGTGGCAGCTAGATGATCGGTAACGGATTGTGGAGACTTTCAATCATGACAACAACGAAAAAACATTAATTTACACGAAGAATTCCAGGAGCAATATAGTAAAGGGGTCTGCCAAACACTGAAAATGTGCAAGTGTTGAATACCTTGACAGATCCACACATTAGATCACAACATCAACAACAAATGTAAGATTTGATGGTCGAAGGTTTACTGGTACAGGGATAACGAAAAGTACTACAGCGGGTAAATACAATGATAACAGAGAAATGTGAGGGTTAGATGAACTAGCGCATGCCAAAGGAGAAAGCACTAAAGATTTCAAAAAGTAACAGAACAAGTTGACAAAATAGTAAAATACGGCCCCGCTAACAGTACCACATAACCACCAAACTCCTACACAGTGCTGCCAAATTAATAACAGAAAAACTAGACATTAAAATAAAAAAGGAAGGTAGAGGAGATCTATCACGGCAACCCCGAAGGAAAGAAGATCGCAATGCTAAGCAGACACCAAGTTGATTGCTAAATTAGAGACAGGAGAATGTGGCTGCAAGGAAAGAAGGGGAGCTGTAAGAAAAATTCTAACTGCTGCAAAATGTGGCTACTCCTACTGAATAAAAGAAAAAGCGAAGGATCCAAGCTAATAGCTAAATAAGACGAATTGAGAAATGAGTAAAGGATTTCTATAAGAAAAAAATTATTCAGCAATAATCAATGACGATTACATACGTGAATAAGGGGTGGGTATGTCAGAATACCGCAAGGAGAAGCTGCAGCTACCCAAGAAACAAAAGCCTTCTTAAAACATATCTGGTACACCAACGAAGAACACAATCGGAGGCTATAACGGCTGAAAAAGATAAAAAAGAAACAAAGAATAGGGTCAAAATTCAGAGTAACCATAACAAAGCTTAGAAAACAATGATATAAAACAGCAAATCTGACGGAACCTCGTCTCAGACCAACTGCAGAAGTGCTGAATCCTATCCTGACGGTAGCCGATACGCACAAAAATCTTAATACAAATACAGGGTCTCGAAGAGAGGGGAAGACATCTGAATGGTGAACAGCTAGAAACAAATCCGAGAACATCTACCAACATCTGAAGCACAAGCATGCTGCTACTACAAGAACAAAATAGTGTATAAGAGGAACCAAGTACGATCAATAGATAGACAAATTTATACTGAAGAATACCAAGCAAAATCGTGAAAATCTATCAATGGCCAGGATAGGTTAAAAAAAAGACTTTGAAATGGTACCCCATTCTTGGATAACACAGCAGTTTCAATTGATGGATGCCTCTCCAAGTTTCAAAGCATTCATCGCGAATGCCATGCGGGAGTGGTGAACTACTTTTACAGCAGCAGGTAAACCAAGAAGAATGACTTTCCCCATTGCTTTTCAACTTGTCTCTAATTGCAATAACAACAATACCAAAAAACATGAAAAGATACAATAGTATCAGGAGTGAAAAAACGAACGAAATACAGTGAAAGCCATCAACACATATGTGGCATCAGTGCTAAGGTATTCCGTTGACAAGGCAAACTAAACTGAGCTTGAGAAACAGCAAAGAGGCAGAATAAGATGAAAATTAATGACAATTTATAGCTCGCTGTACACTAGACCATGCACCACAAGATGTACCTGAAACAAAAAGATGGAGGGAGAGGCTTTATAAGTTCTGAAAAATACATACAGAGTGAATGGTGTACCAACAAAAACAACATCAACAAAATTTGAGGACGGCATGATCACCTAGTATCATTAACGAGTACGGATATCAAGAGTTACCCCAACTCTTTTTATGATGCTCGTAACCCGTGATGATGATGATGATGATGATAATAATAATAATAAAAATAATAATAATAATAATAGTGTTAGTGGTAGTAGTAGTAATAATAATATTGATAATAATAACAATAATAGACTTTAGAATACAGTAAATTTCCAAATAACCATGATGATAATGACGGTAATGATGATAATGATGATGATGATGATGATGATAATAAAAACTTGCCAGAATTAAAAAACTCCAGTAAAAAAACCCTCGTACCATCATATTTTTATCATTTGGCATTTTCCAATCCACACTGACAAAAATATAAAATCAAGTCACCTAGACTTGTGGTGGGAGACTTTAAAAGCGAACCCTGCTTGCTTGTTGGTATGACAGTGCCTTCTGCAAAAATGTTTCAGGCGAGGAAACACAAAAATATTCTATTAAATTGGTTTAGCGCTTGGTTTAGCAACTCAAATGTCAGTGATGAAAGCAGAAACTACACCATTTGTAAATGGAACGCTTCGTCTTGTGAAACTCGAACCCAGATGTACATAAATCAAATACTCGGATGACAAGGCGTGTTTGAAATCTGTATATTAACACTCCTACAGGCAGCAAACCTCCTCTTAAAGCATAGGTTTTCAGCCTAAGTATCACGAAACAGCCCTTAAGCAAGAGTACGTTTCAGCTATAAGCTTGGTTGCTACAGCAAGCCACGTTGACAGCTTCTCTAGCACGAGTTTCCGTCCAGTATGACAGGCTGTAAGAACCACTCATTGTTTGCGCTTGAGGTTTGTCACATATCACAGAAAGGAGGCTTTGATTTAGCTTGTGTGAGGAGAGAGATGTTTGTAAGGATTGGTTTGCCAGTCGCATGCTGAACTTAACCCTTGTGCTTTAAGCAGTCAACAAAACTATATATGCTGTCGGGATACGAGCCATTTGCTTGCTTGGCTATTGAGGCTTTCAGTGTCTTTTAACTGTGCAACTGTGTGGTTCGTGCCGATTTTGCCATTAAGCGGTATTTTCATTCTTATCTTGTTTTCTGTTATCGTTGACTGTTGCAAGTAATCAAGAACGTACTGCTGCTAATCATGGAAACCAGTGGCGTCCTAGGGAAAAAGTAGTATGACTAGCTTAATGTGTTGACATTTTTGGCAGGCTTAACAAATTTAACNTAATAATAATATTGATAATAATAACAATAATAGACTTTAGAATACAGTAAATTTCCAAATAACCATGATGATAATGACGGTAATGAAGATAATGATGACGATGATGACGATGATAAAAGCTTTCCAGAATTAAAAAACTCCAGTAAAAAAGCCCTCGTACCATCACATTTTTATCATTTGGCATTTTCCAATCCACACTGACAAAATTATAAAACCAAGTCACCTAGACTTGTGGTGGGAGCCTTTAAAAGCGAACCCTGCTTGCTTGTTGGTATGACAGAACTTAGCCCTTGTGCTTTAAGCAGTCAACAAAACTATATATGCTGTCGGGATACGAGCCATTTGCTTGCTTGGCTATTGAGGCTTTCAGTGTCTTTTAACTGTGCAACTGTGTGGTTCGTGCCGATTTTGCCATTAAGCGGTATTTTCATTCTTATCTTTGTTTTCTGTTATCGTTGACTGTTGCAAGTAATCAAGAACGTACTGCTGCTAATCATGGAAACCAGTGGCGTCCTAGGGAAAAAGTAGTATGACTAGCTTAATGTGTTGACATTTTTGGCAGGCTTAACAAATTTAACCTTTCTTTTCAAGGAAGAAACAAGGCCATCACTAATGCCATCAATGTAATATCAGCAATTCAAGCGAAATTAGAACTCTGGGAAAGGAAAATGGCAACTGGTAAGCATGAAATGTTTCTTGTTCTCAATAAGTTTCTTGTTACTCATGTCAAATTACAGATTAAGAACCTTCTACCCATGGGCAGCGAAGATGGCAAGTACTCTTCCGACTTAACGAGAGACAATTTGGGATTCGTCAGAAAACCGCCCCGGTAACAAACCAGTATATTGTCTATTTGTTCGACGACGATGAAGAAGCTTAAAAGGAGTTTACAAACTTCTAAAATGACTAATCAGTGGAAGACCTTGCAAAAATTTTGGTCAGCGACTAATTTTTCGTATTCAAAAGTTACAAATACAACCATCTGCCTGCGGTTACCCTTTTAATCAGCCTATTTATATGAGGCTGGCTTCTCCGATTTGTTGTAAATAAAGCCCAAGGGCAGAAGCGAGCTAGTTTTAAGGTGTGCTTTGCCGATTACGTTGCCAAGTATAAATAAACTACTTACTAAAATGCAGCAGCAGCCATATCGCTAAAGCTACTTTGTACACCAGTGTATAATTGTTGTCTTATGATATAAACAATGTCAATTAACATGTTTCCGTTCAGTAGTTTGTTTTACCTTATTTTAGAGAACATTACTAACTTACCTTTGTTATATCGTTACTACAACAGTTATTATTCTGAAGAGCTTGATGCCCTTATTCCTCCTCTAGAAACCTTTTCAGTGAAAACAGACTGACAAAATCAATAATAGCGAACCATACTTTCTTTCTCTGTGAGCCAAAACATTGCTATTAATAGAACTGTCTTCCTGTGGAATAAATTGCCTAACCACTATTATCCAACATAAAACACCCTCAGACTATTTAAATCTAATGTCAACCGGTATCTTTCTAAAACCAACGCATGCTAATCAACCTACTATGTTTCATTTCTACTTTCCACTATCCTTTTCTTTCAGTCAACTACAACCCCATGAATTTAAGTGATCCTCGGGCCTTTTAGGGGGTGACTTCTAGGTACATTTAAAAAACATTAGTATGTTTCAATTAAATTTTCATTTCTTTAACGACATAAATAAAACTGTTTGCCGTGAACCCTGTCACTCGATTTTATTTCATTAAACTTAAGAAACAAAACAGTACATACTTGAAGCATCTTGCGCAATAAAGATCATCATCACATCCATGGCAACGAAGTCGGGCATCAGCATTACAAATACAACACCAGGGAAGCTCTTCATCATCACTTGTTGTAACATTTGTTGGTGGTGGTTTCCACGGTGATCCAACTGGATGTTTAGGGATTCCCGGCAAAGTCTACAATTTAAGACAACAAATTACAAAGTGATTTGCAAAACGGTTGGACTGTGGTGGAAAGGAAAGAAGTAAAGTATGCAAGCAAGGGCTTAAAGTAGGAAGGTATGTAGTGGAGACCTAAAAGGCAATAATGCTGGATATTATCTTTACATAGTTTTATCATATATATTAAGGAGCCTCATGGCATTCAATAAAAACACCATTAAAAAGTGATGAAATTAATTACCAATGCGGTTAACACAAAGTGGAATTCGGATTCTTCCTTACATTCCTGCGCACTCCTACTGATTAAAGGGCTTAAAGAACCTTTAGGCTTACCAGCGAAACTATATATGCCTGGCCAACATGACAGGCAACAGTGTAAATTGCACAGACTTTTATCATTGAAGGCTTTACCTAGTTTTTATAGGCTGTTCTAGGTTCCACCTAAAATACAGGAGTCAAGAAAAAATATAAAATTCCAATCAATGTATTCTTGCCAGTCAAATAAATTCTAACTTTATTATTTAATCCTGTTATGTTTGTAGAGGGTCCCGAGCCCATTTGGAAATCTTTTTTATCACTCTCTGCAATAACAAATTCTTTAAATTAACAATAGTTGATAGTCAGGATTAAAAATACGGTTACGGTGTGTCTTTGTGGGAAACCATATGAAAGATACCTTGTCAAATGAATAAGGTCCAGTTATCAATAAGCCAACCCACCCACATATCCAAAAGCTGTTAATTTTCTTTATATCCTTAAATGCACCCTTTAACACCCCATTTCATTTACAAGGCATTAGTGAAAAAAAATATTCACATGTTTTGTGTCTCTCAGTTTATCTTCACACTTCTTTTTCTTCTCTGAGTCAGATGACCATGGGATTGGTTGCTGCGCTTACAATTCTACCCCACTGGTCTCTCTTAGGGGGAAGATAGCACTTGTTTCCGAAGGATGTGCCGGTATTGTGTGTGAAGCCTGCACCATACCTTAAATTTGGTCTGCCTTTCCTTCTGTTCCCATCCATCATTACATATTCAATAACACTGATATAGCCGTAATGACAAAATATTGTTGAAGAGAATTGCAAAAGGAAATTGGATTAAAATGTAAACAAACTGGCTTTTAAAGAAATTTTCTTTATTGACCAAAACTATCAACAGTCCTTAGTACATTGACTTTACATGCTAAAAAATTAATAAAGTTTTTTACCACTCGATGGTCATACTGTTTCTGGGTAAAGGTTATTTCCATAAAGGACTGTTATATTTTGATACAGTAATCAATTAAGGCTATAAAGCATTTAAAGTTGACTATAAAGAACATCTGATGACAAATAACGACATGAAGTCGATAATAACATGTCCCTACTACAACAAAAAAATCTGAAAACAATACAGTGCTAATAAAGAAATAATATTTGACTTCAACACTGCATCTAAAGTATTGCCAACAAACTGATGTAAAAAAATTCTTTGAGTTATTATTTTTTAAAAACTCCAGGGTAAAAGGAAATGGCCTCGGAAGAACAATGAGCTCGTCTTTGGTTTTCGCTTACGTCGGTTACTCATCCAAAAATGGCATTCACTCCATAAAACATGATTTGCTCTGACCATTTTCCCTGAAATGTCGTGACGCTTTTACGCTCAATGGCATGGTGTCACAATGGATTTGTGACACAAAATCAATAACAACAACTGAGAATGTTAGCTTTACTCAAAATTTACTGGACGTATGCTACTGTTAAAAAAATATCAACAGCCTCTTTCTCGTCTAAATTCTGATGATTTANCTTAAATGCACCCTTTAACACCCCATTTCATTTACAAGGCATTAGTGAAAAAAAATATTCACATGTTTTGTGTCTCTCAGTTTATCTTCAC
Organism: Morbakka virulenta; assembly: GCA_003991215.1. Taxonomy (NCBI): domain Eukaryota; kingdom Metazoa; phylum Cnidaria; class Cubozoa; order Carybdeida; family Carukiidae; genus Morbakka; species Morbakka virulenta. The sequence goes on from RDPX01000370.1 coordinate 634,364, forward strand.
ACTTCTTTTTCTTCTCTGAGTCAGATGACCATGGGATTGGTTGCTGCGCTTACAATTCTACCCCACTGGTCTCTCTTAGGGGGAAGATAGCACTTGTTTCCGAAGGATGTGCCGGTATTGTGTGTGAAGCCTGCACCATACCTTAAATTTGGTCTGCCTTTCCTTCTGTTCCCATCCATCATTACATATTCAATAACACTGATATAGCCGTAATGACAAAATATTGTTGAAGAGAATTGCAAAAGGAAATTGGATTAAAATGTAAACAAACTGGCTTTTAAAGAAATTTTCTTTATTGACCAAAACTATCAACAGTCCTTAGTACATTGACTTTACATGCTAAAAAATTAATAAAGTTTTTTACCACTCGATGGTCATACTGTTTCTGGGTAAAGGTTATTTCCATAAAGGACTGTTATATTTTGATACAGTAATCAATTAAGGCTATAAAGCATTTAAAGTTGACTATAAAGAACATCTGATGACAAATAACGACATGAAGTCGATAATAACATGTCCCTACTACAACAAAAAAATCTGAAAACAATACAGTGCTAATAAAGAAATAATATTTGACTTCAACACTGCATCTAAAGTATTGCCAACAAACTGATGTAAAAAAATTCTTTGAGTTATTATTTTTTAAAAACTCCAGGGTAAAAGGAAATGGCCTCGGAAGAACAATGAGCTCGTCTTTGGTTTTCGCTTACGTCGGTTACTCATCCAAAAATGGCATTCACTCCATAAAACATGATTTGCTCTGACCATTTTCCCTGAAATGTCGTGACGCTTTTACGCTCAATGGCATGGTGTCACAATGGATTTGTGACACAAAATCAATAACAACAACTGAGAATGTTAGCTTTACTCAAAATTTACTGGACGTATGCTACTGTTAAAAAAATATCAACAGCCTCTTTCTCGTCTAAATTCTGATGATTTAATATATAAAAATTATAGGTACAGTAAAAATACCAGGCCTTTTCGAAATTTATAAATAAAAAAAAAAATTTCTACCCATACCATTCCTTGCTCGATCTTTTCACCTGCATCTTCTTCAATAAGATTCCCTAAAAAGATAGAAAGTAATTTTCAGTGTTAAAAATTATTCCTCAATAAGTGAAGGAAAGAGTAGGTATGTTAAATGTGGACCATCTTCATGTTACAAGGAGGAAAAAAACTTCAGACCCAAGCAACCTTTAATTTATTTCTCGTAAAAAAACTGCCAGTAATTTCGTTTGAAAATGATGATCCAACTTAATCAGATGTATAGAAAATTGTTATGATTTCGGTTAACCATATTTCCCAATAATCATGGTTTTCGTCACCTGATAAAGAACTATTTTTATCTGCTGGTCTGAGACTACTAGCAAAAATGCTTGAAACGTTTGATTGGTCACAAATAACGTCATCTTCTTGGTCACCGTTACCAAAAAAGGAGTTTTCTAAAACACAGACAATCACTGGAGTAAGAAATTTTCTCTCAAAATGTCCTGTCACTAAACTTTAAAGCAACATTACAATTATATATATATAATAAATGTGCTATGCGATGTTGTTTGCCATGAAATAATCAAACACACTTACGAGTACGGCAAATTGCACAAAAAAATGACAGGTAATTCCAGGTGACAAATGTTAAAAAAGGAGAAAACAACATGTCTGAGGTAGCTTCGGGAAGCTGAAACCGTAGAATCAGTCTTCGTTGTAGAAACAGCTATACAAAGGTGTCAGAAGACGCAAAACTTTGTGTACAAAGGTCGGGTTAACACTCATGTCATCCATGGAACCGACCGCAGAGTATATATTGCATTGGAAAAATGGGAACTTGATTATCATCTTATAAATACAAAAATAAGAAATACCTTTGCATCAGTAGATTTCACTTGTGGTAGTAAAAGATATAGTTGCAAAATGATCTGGTTATAAACATAGTGATGATAGCTACGAGGTACAGCATGTGGCCACTATAGCCACAGGTAATGGATCAAACAGAGATCACTGCACACAAATGTTTCATTTCTTTACATTTCCAAATCTTCTCCTTTGATATTATTCCATAATTGTTAATAAATGATTCAAATGGAAACCACTTTAAATCTGGTTTCAAATCCCTGTTAGTAAACTTGAGAGCACTGGAAAACATTCAAAAAATTTAGAATAAAAAAATGGATCACTTGCTTTTCAAATGGAGAAGTCCTACACACATGATTACAGATCTGAAGCTTCAAACAAATTTCCACCTTTATGATTACGGGGTCGAAATTCGGGCTACTGTAAAAAAAGCTCCGGTGTATGAAGAATTCAATTTCTCGCAATTACTTTTCTTTGTGAAGTATATGGGTGTATAGTGTAGATGGGGCGTTTTAAATCTCTTACCATAACCAGAAGCCTTTAACCTTTCATCAAGAGCATCTTCTTCCATTGCCTGAGAAAAACAGAGGTAACAACAGAAGCAAATCAAACCAATAAAAGTTAATACTGGTCTGTTTACTTATACTTATTTATACATTTATGTAAAATGGTAAGCATGATTACGGATAACCCATTACGGCTCAACAAATAAATATCTATTAAGAAATCTATAGTTCCTTTACAAAAGTTAGATTGCATCAGCGCAACGCTAACAGCCAAGTTAACTAAACTCCAGCTAACGTAGCACTCATGACGTAAGTTGCATTCTTAAGTGACTTGCAGATATAACATGACGAATTAGTAATATGACTCAACTTTCACGGTTCTCAATCGCTCCTGTTTTTCACAGGTTTAATGAAGTCGGGGCATAGTCCGGCTTTAAAGTATGTGGTCTTTTCAGCCTTCTTGACAATCTCTCTAGCAATAATGCCACAACAAAAGCACTGGTGTCTGTTAAGCCTAATCAACTTAAAGAGTCGATTTTTGCACCGACCAGTCTTTGACCCCTATTTACTCTTTTGGGCATGTGAAGAAACTAGCCTTGTTTCAACCACATGAGTACTAACGTTGTTCTCTTTCCGGTGGACCATTGCCATCTCATTTCTTTCGCTTGTGACAATGTGGGCTGGGCAATACACTTTATTCCGAATACAGGGTCCATTGTTCTTCTAGTTCACAGTTTCCACTATTAGTTACGAGACCGAGGTCAGCCATTGCCCCCAAAGGGGTTCCCTGATCAACAGATGTGTAATATAGAAGTAATTGCAGTGCCATGCGACTGTATGGGGTTGCTTCCTAGGAATATTCTCCACTGTTCAAAGTCGTTGAGTATTTTCCAAAAGGCAGGCTCAGCTCTGTAAGCGGGGCATCAAGGTAAATAAACAGGTCCGACTATACTGTAAGGGTTTGAAGGTCAGGTTGACCAAGCAAAATTAACCTAATTAATGCTAGGCAATGCATTTGTAAGATTTGGGTCCAAATTCTAATTACATAAGACTAACGGTACATTAGTTTGCTTCGGTATAAAGGTATGTTTTATACAATGATTGCTTATTCACACATTTCGAGAATCCACAGGCAAATCTGTGTACTTTGGCTATTACAGTAATTAATAACTATATTATACGGGGCGATTATATTGGTTAAGTATCACTATGTTTCTGGTCCCTGCAACGACGCCACTAGTTAAGTCAGTCAGGAGCTGAATCCTTTAGAGCTGTATACGGGAACCTTCTTCCTTATTTGAAAGGTTTGCTGCGTCTGCGGGACCAAGAGCGTACAATTTGCAGCGATTAGTAAAGGCTATATATAAGAGCCACAAAAAGCGGCCTAAAAAAAACTTTATTAGTTAACACATCAGTATTCCAAGCAGACATCAAATAAAAATTTCATTTAAAAGGTAGCTTTAACGTACTTTTTTGAGAATTTTCTTTACAGCATCATATTCATCTTCGGAACTATCTGCATCATACGTTGATGGCTTCACTTTTTCTGTAAAACAGTTCAGTCATTTACAGTAAACAACTATTAATACAAACATAAACAATCGTAAATAAACAAACGATCAATAAGCCTACTATCCCTCATCCGGGCCAAGATACAAAAAAGGCATTATGCAAATTCTGCAACTTTTTATCACACACGGAAGAAAGGAAAACCAAAGGTAGTCCATTATGCTTTTCGATTGTATGAGAAACAACTTAAGTCCCTTTTACTTTCTTTTTAAAAGCAAGTACCGGGCCAAACAGGGCATGAGTAGTCTCCAAAAATCTTAAGAGGCAGGCAAACCCAGGTCTATTAATGACGAACCACTGGTCTATTTCAGATATTTCTTATTGCATCCATAATTTAGCAATAGATATTCTCCTGATGCCGAATCCAAACTAAGAAATTCAGCAAATGTTCTTGCAGTCCAATTCCGTCTCAATACAACTGAAAGATGTTTCGGTCCCAGAATACCATTTGCATACTATATTTTTATATCAATCAACCGTAAGGGCAAACAATCTATGTGCCTGGATTCACACCAGCACTAAAATTTATTTTGATGCTGTTCTTAGTAGGTAAAGGATGATTTTTTATGACAAGAAAATACTGCTAGCTTTTTTTCTGAAACATGTGAATCTATGTCACTGGCTGTGCTAACAGCAAGAATTTTCACGGACCGTAGGGCTATTACATGCTATTACAGTGAAATGCCATAATACTGTAACGTTTAAAAGTGCCAGTAGAAAGAACCTGCTAAAAACAGGTGAAACACACAATCTTATAATAAAGAGGAGATACTGAAGGGTACCTGAATCGATTCCTTTCAGGTGGAGTAATCTTTTCTCCAAATCATCAACACCTTTCACGTCCGGGTCTTTACCTTCTGTTTTACTGTCAAGCTTAGCTTCCTCTTGGGCTTTTTCTAACAATTGTGCTATTTCTTCAGTTTCTGTTAGTTTTGGTTTTGGAATCAGAATCTAAAGAATGGTGAAATATCTTGGCTTATCCAAGGTTCATGGTTTTAAAACAATTAACCCCCCCCCCCCCCGCCGCCACGTCAAAAACACTTTCTATGGCATGAATAACAAACAAATGTCTAAACATTAATCGTCAATAAACAACCCTGCCGAATACGAAAAATTGCGATCCAACACATGTAACCTTTCTCCATAATGTTCAACTAATTGTTAAGGATAACACGTGAAAAGTCGCCCCCCAAACTTACCCCTGATTATAATTCTTTTGCAGTACATTTTTGATGGACTGCCTTTGCACTCCTTAATGTTACAAGATAGTTCAAGATGAGCCACTTAAATAGGATTTTAAATGTAGAAGGAACACTCCGTAACTACAACGGGAAATCTTTTGTGTGTGGATTATCTGATCGAATAAACACGACTGTCTCGGAGGAAAAGTATTCAAGAGGTTTGGTTGACAGAAGCAATTTTTAATTGCGGGTAAAATTTCATTTTAACGATGTAATGACTGACTGCATGTCAACAACAAATCACCTAAATTGTTGAATACTTAATTCGTGTACATTTGTCAAAATGAATCTTTAAATGAAGGGTTCATAAAACTAGTTCCGGATTACTGCATTTCATTAACTAAGTAAGTTTAAAAAAACCCCAAAACAGCACAATAACATTCTATAACAAAACTGACAGTAACTACGGGAAATATTTATTAAGTGTGTACACAAAAAAATGCTTTCCTACTACATCCTTGTGCCTCTAAAAACCTACAAAATTTTCATCCTCTTCCGTTAATTAATACTACATAAATACTTATTACCAGGAAATAGGCGTCCACACAAGTGTGGGCCGTGTTCGAGCGAGCAAATCTGCAAATATTAATCATGTATTAATATTAATAATAACTGTGTAATACATTTGTTCATATCTGGTACTATTTAAAAATTTGAACAGTTTTAAGGCTCTGGCAATTCCACTTAATACTTTAACATATACTAATATTAATACTATTATTACTTCTCACCACATTACTCAATATGACTCAATATGACTACTGCTGCCTTACTTAAGTACTCTTTCCCAAAACAACTGCTGTAGTATAGTGTTCTCGCTCGTTTCGCTCGCTCGAACAATAAAACGCCAAAGTTCCAAACAGTTCTCATCGTTGAATCTACTGGTAAGTAGAAAACTGCGTGAGTTAACCACCATGTTAGTTTACTATCCTATTCCACAATAAATACGGTCTAAATTTGGGTGGAAGAAGAACCTCGTTAAATGCTGTCTGGAGAGAGGAATATTTAATTTGTGTATCTGGAATTAATTGTCCAAAATCTGCTCACAGACATGCGTACTATTCCAAACCATTTATATTGTGAGCCGTTTTCTCTGTTGAATACTAGTATAGTGTAGTAAAAAACATTTTTCTGGAAAAAGGATGGGTAAAAGGTCAAGTTCAGAGTTAATTGATATTTCAAGCATTTTTAGTACTAAAACATGGCAAGTATATTTAAAAAATATTTCTCTACAAATGTCTCATCGTTGAATAAAAAAAAGTCACAGTTTGCAGCGGCCTCCTTCTAAACGAATTTTTCATCTCTTCTAGAGCTAATGTCATCTTCCTGTGTTTCAGTTCCTGGTTGTGTAAAATTTTTCCACTTTTTAAAGCTCGTCACAAATTATTAAATGGCTGTGTCACGGAACAGACACTGATACCCGAGGTTCCACAGTACGGGTCACTAGTCGATGCGTGAATAAATAATAAATTTATTAATTACTAAATAAATTCCCACAGGACAAAACAAAAGTATACAGACCGCCAAAATGTGTCATCAACCATATGGACAAGCAGCATTCTTGAAAATCAAGGATTTCCCTCGTAATCAAAATGTAACGCAAAGCAGGGATCAAAATAGCTTTAGGTTATTAAACATTGCCCAGTAAAAACAGACTTATATCAAGTATTATTTTGGTATCATTGGATATTCTGTCATTTACTTTTCCAACATAAAGAAATTAAAAATATTCACTTAAAGGCCATTGTTCATTATTAACTCTTTATTATATTTGACGAGGTTTATCTGTTTATTGTAACTAATTGCCAAAGGCTTAGTTCTATCCGGCGAAATTCAAACAGTAAGGATCCCAATAAAACTACAAGCAAAACAGTTTAAATAATGTCCAATTCACAACCAAAAAGGTCTGATAAACTTTCTAATGTGTTGTATTTTTCAAATGGCTTGAAAAACACTATTCCATCACTCCATACAACCCTTGGTGATTCCGCGACGTAACACACCAGTGTATCCCAGTTAAATACTCCCCACGTACACCTAACCAGCGTCTTCCACTAACGAATGCAGGAGGAAAAGTTTGTGACGATAAATTTTAATGCCCCTTGGCAGTTTGAATGTTCCCTATTAGTTCCACGATAACTGTTTTTTAGGATGATGATACAACTGGTATTGGGTTAAAAACGAATTCAGTGGCTAGACGACTTAAAAAAAACAAAAAATTGTAAGAAGAAATGAACTGGGGTGAAGATCGTGCAACACAGAGAAGACTACAGTGGATGGAAGTCGAAGAATGGCCATTGTGGCCTGTCGTTAGATAGTGCCCTTCAAAAGTAAAAAATGTTTTGAAACAACAAACTTACATCCCTACAAAAACGTACACAATAATGTAGCTACTCTAGACTAGCTACCAATAGACATACAAGTGAATCCTACGGGCAAGAAATTGTCGGACCTTGACAAACACATTACTCAAATAAAACAAAAAATGATTTTTACTATTTCACTCACATCTGACTTTTGCATACTCAATGGAACTCGTCCAGTAATCTCTTTAAATCTGTCAGCAACATCTTCATCCGATGTACCTGCTGCTGAAGTGGTATTATCTTGTATAATATAAATAAAACAACAAACTTACACAAAGTAAAAATTAAATTATAATTCAATATTAATAATTCAAATATAATTATAATATTAATAGTTATATAGGCCTAATATTAATAGAATACTAATAATTCAACTATTCAACAAATAATAATATTCAACCCCCAATTTTGGAAGGGAATGCTGAAAAGTGTTCTTCAAATTCTTCCTAATAAGTATACTGGCAGTGTATTTCTGGCATTAAAAACTATTACTGTCTATGACGGTTCCAGAAAGGAACAAATTTATACTGCTGTAAATACTTTTGTCCATTAATGCTACTCCTAATTTGATAAAGAAGGGACCATTATGGAAATAAGGTCAGTTTGACCGTTTAATGTTATCCCTGCCACTTCAATTAGGGGTGATCTGTCATTATTTTTATTTTAACTCAAATTGTAATATTTTTATGCAACATTCTTTTTAGTATTAATTTATACAAAAGTTTGTAAATTAACTTTAAATTGTAATTTATTGACTTTCTAGGCCTTTCTTTTTTTAAACTTTTGTAAACATTTTTCATTTTATGTTTGTGGCAAATAAAAACTTACTTACTTACTTACTTAAACCATATCAATGTTTACCCCAGCTGAAAATTTATTGTCTCTTTGTGTAAAACTAATATTACTTGGTACATAGCAGAGATTTCTAGAGATGGTGTCATTCCTGAGGACTGGGAAATAAGTACAATTATCAATTAATACAAAGGGAAATGAGAAGCTCTAGAAAGAGGTGATTACAGAAGATTAAAGCTAATGGACCAAGTCCTGAAAGTTGTTGAAAGAGTTATGAAGAAACAAATTAGAAGTGAAATAAACATTGATGACATGCAATTTGGTTTTATGCCTGGACGAGGAACTATTGGTGCTATTTTCATCCTTAGACAAATGCAAGAGAAGTACCTTGGGAAGAACAAGAAGCTGTACTTTGCCTTTGTGGATTTGGAAAAGGCCTTTAACAGAGTGCCAAGAGAAGTTGTTTGGGGGGCTTTACAGAAACTAGGAGTAAGTGAATGGCTGATTAAGGTTGTTCAGGCAATGTACAGAAATGCTAAAAGTAGGGTAAGGGTCAACAGTTTCTATACTGAGAGTTTTGGTGTGGAAGTTGGAGTTCATCAGGGATCTGTACTAAGTCCACTGCTTTTTATTTGTGTTTTGGAAGCACTGTCAAGAGAGTTTAGAAAGGGTTGCCCTGAGGAATTGCTATATGCAGATGACCTGGTTCTCTCCAGTGAGACATTGGATGGTCTACTTGGTAAGTTAGAGACTTGGAAGAAGGGTTTGGAAGATAAAGGCTTAAGAGTGAACATGGGAAAGACAAAAATGATGGTCAGTGGTCGCAATTTAGGAAAGCCATTGGAGAAAGGAAAGTTTCCCTGTTCAGTCTTTGGAAAGGGAGTTGGGAGCAACTCAATCTATTGTGGTACTTGCAAGCACTGGGTACATAAACGGTGCAGTGGAACAAAGGGCAAACTGACAGAAAGTAACCGTTTTAGCTGCAAGAGGTGCATAGAAGGAGAGGCAACCTGTGACTTATACCAGTGGAAAGTGCATTTAACGGGTGAGGAAATTGAAGTTTGAAGTTTTGCTACCTTGGTGACACCCTTGGGGCTGAGGGAGGTGCTGGTGCAAGTGTAACAGCAAGGATTAACAGTGGATGGAGTAAGTTCATGGAGTTGATGCCATTGTTAACCAGCAAAGCTCTGCCATTACCTACCAAAGGTAGAGTCTATCAGACATGTGTACGTAGCACAATGATGTATGGCAGTGAAACTTGGCCAGTGAAAGCTGAAGATGTCAGCCGCATGGAGCGGAATGACATGAGAATGATAAGATGGATGTGCAACATAAGTCTAAAGGACAGGCTCAGTTCTAATGAACTCAGAAGGAGATTGAATCTGGACAGTATTGGCAGCTGTATGCAGAATAGGAGGCTTCGTTGGTTTGGTCATGTGGAGAGAATGGACAAGAATGCTTGGACAAGTAGATGCAGAACAATCAAGGTGGCAGGAACCACTGGCAGAGGAAGACCAAAGAAAACATGGGAGGAAGTGATAAGGATGGATCTGAAACAAAAAGGTGTCAGCAGAGACCTGGTGAAGGATAGGATAACTTGGAAGTCAATTTCAAGAAATTATCCAACACATGCTAGCATGTAAAACGGACGTTAAACCGAATATGATGATGATGATGAAGAACAATTTCACTAGGTATCTTTCAATCTTTGTAACACCAAAAACAAAATATGAGACTTAACCTCACTGATAGCAAGTTCCAGTTGTCTTTTAAAGCAACAAGACCCCAAAGAAACCTGGTAAGAGTGTTTTTATCTTATAATTTCTGTTCTTTTCATAAATAGCTAAGCAACAAAGGGGAAATATAATGTGAAAATCACCTGACATTATACCACTTTGTCCAATTAATGAAACTTTATTATCACCCTTACATCACAAATACAGAAGAAAGTTAAGTGATAATAAACAATATCATTTTACTATTAATTCATGTTATCTACACATCTGTGATGGCTTGCACAGGAATGTAAAAACCATCACTTCTCTCCTTGGAGAATTTAATGTATTCTACAAAAATCCATTGAAATAATACTAAGTATTAATCAATACAAGAAAAGTTTAGTCACTCCAACATTGTGAAAACATGAACACACATAATTTCAAACCCCAATAAAAAAGCAATTGCAGTTTAATATTTCAGTTTATTGGGGTATACTAGAAACTGGGACTTTAATATCTTTCAAAAATAATAACTTAATTTTATAAGACTGCATTCATAAGATAAGTATACAATGGAGTGTATGTGAAAAATAAAAAGTGAGTAAAGTCAGCTAAATAAAACCTGAAAGCTGGTAATGCAAGTTGTCAACTAACAACAGACCTTTTTTGACTTAATGTGAAGAGAATATCACACTACATAGAAATACAATTGAACTACCTAAACTAAACTTTCCTTGTAAATGAATGTTTATTCACAGTTATAATAATGGCTAATTTATTTTTGGTTTCACACATTTACTTATGAACAATGATGGATCCTTTTCACAGGTTGTAAAATGACTGTGCCATGCCTGTGCCATGCCTGTGCCTTAGTTGTTCATTTAAAAATAAACCTTTCTGCATGAAGCTAGTGAAGGATCATTTGGCTACATTTTTGGATTTTCCACTTATGTTTAAAGGGTTTGTTTACATTAATTTTATATGAAGTCATCATCATCATCATATTCGGTTTAACGTCCGTTTTACATGCTAGCATGTGTTGGATGATTTCTTGAAATTGACTTCCAAGTTATCCTATCCTTCACCAGGTCTCTGCTGACACCTTTTTCTTTCAGATCCATCCTTATCACTTCCTCCCATGTTTTCTTTGGTCTTCCTCTGCCAGTGGTTCCTGTCACCTTGATTGTTCTGCATCTACTTGTCCAAGCATTCTTGTCCATTCTCTCCACATGCCCAAACCAACGAAGCCTCCTATTCTGCATACAGCTGCCAATACTGTCCAGATTCAATCTCCTTCTGAGTTAATTAGAACTGAGCCTCTCCTTTAGACTTATGTTGCACATCCATCTTATCATTCTCATGTCATTCCACTCCATGCGGCTGGCATCTTCAGCTTTCACTGGCCAAGTTTCACTGCCATACATCATTGTGCTACGTACACATGCCTGGTAGACTCTACCTAAAAAGTACCTAAGTCAAATTGAAATACATAACATGAAGGGGTTTAAATTTGTGTGATGTAAGAAAACACTCCTTCTGATAGCAACAATAATGCTAATCACAAGGATGACATTTGGGGCAACTGCATAACATGAGGAATTCTAAACTTTTTTTACTGCAAACTTCTTTCATAACTGATAAAGAGGCAAAAGACCTATAAAAGATTGCTTACCACCACTTGATACTGCACTGTTTGCTTTAAGATTATTTAACCTATCCCTGATTTCTGCATCTGGGTCAATGTTTGCAGGTCCCACTGGTAAGTTACAATCAGCTGTTTTAACTCCATTAGGTGAAAGGGATTTTGTGGCTTCTTTATATGAGGGTGGATTTTCCTGTGCTGAAACAGTCCTTTGAAAAATAAGAAGAACAGGGTCACTTCCATTTGTATAATTGAAAACAATTATATTGAATTATTAGAGTTAAAAACCTATCACAATGTAAATGACACAATTATATTCTTTGCTGATATACCAAACAAAATTGTAAAGAAAATGTTAAAAATTCATTTTACATTGTTTTAATATTATAAATCCTTAATAGAGGGCTGTGAAAACCAAACAAATGAATTTGAAAAAAATGACATCTACAAGCTTCCAACATTCTCTTCTGGTGGAAAACAAAAGAAACTAATATGCAACAAGTTAAAAAAGTGCCAAGGGAAAGCAATATATGAGACAAAAAATTGCTTGGTCCAAAGCAAAGAATAGTGATGCTTGCAAAACAACTTGTAGGATTATACTTGGGGGATCCCTATTAAAAATCATTGCTTTCGAGAGGGCAAATGATCATGGTTATGAGAATGGAAATTATAAAAGGGCATCCTGGAAAGATCTAATGGATTTACTATCCACATGGCAGAAACTAATATCACTATGTAATGGACTACTTTTAGATGAAAAGTAGCTAAGACTACTTAAACAGCAAATATTGCATAATATGTAAAACCTATTAAAAAAAGCTTTTAAGGAAAAAAGGCTACATCTTTTTGTTACTGTAAAACCTGATGTTTTAATAGTAAATTCAGAACAACTATGATATAATCTTTATCTTTTTTATTAAATGCAGCTTTTTCGTCAACCTTTTTATGAGCTAAATTTTTAATTACTTCTGGACTTTTTAATTACTTTTTTCGTCCAACAGATGCTAGCATGTAAAATGGACGTTAAACCAAATATGATGATGATGAGACTCTTATTGATAAACTCATTCAAAAAAGTGGGATTTTCAATAAAAAATCGCATTAGGTCAGGATTATTCATTCTATATTAAAGTAAAAAAAAATTAAATAATTCAAACCATTACATAAGAAAATTATGCTTAAAATAACCAATAACTAAGTAACATTTTCTTAATATCTAAGCTGATTGATAGCTGATATATAACTCAATGGCCATTCCTCTGTAGAGGATTAATGTGACAGGGTCACATATAATATATCTCTGGACTTTGTTAAGCAGGTAAACATAGGGCCAACCTCACCAATCAAAAAAACGTTTTCTAAAATGTACTTTTTGCATTCATTATGAAGAAAAAACACTGTTTTACAATTATGTATAGCCAAAGACATATGTTATAACAAATGCAAAATAATTCAAAACATACCTGGTTAATCTTGTGAAGCAGTCCTTGCAGACTTGTTGTTTACTGTTACCAATTGCTGGTACAGCAGCTTTAAATGATAAACAGGAACTGCAAAAGCTTTTCCCACAATTTTTGCAATCATGCTATATTTAACAGGTGAAAATTCTAAAAGTTGTCAAATTTATACACATAAATAAAAAATAAGAACCTGTAAAAAACCTATACCTAAATTGGTTACAAGTTTTGATTTCTTTGGCTACAAAATAATAAAGTGCAAAGTTATTTAACTTATAACTATCAATAAAACAAATCTGTTGGACTCAGTTCCATTCCAGCTTTCAAACATGTTCAACATATTATTTTCCTCACTATTACTATTACTACTACTATCACTACTACTACTACTACTACTACTACTACCACTATTATTATTATTATCATTATTATTATTAGATTTTTTCCAGCTTAAGCTCTGACTGTTGGAATTGCCATCATTATATTATGCATGCTCTCTCCACCCCCCACCCCTCTCTCTCTCTCTCTCTCTCTCTCTCTCTCTCTCTCTCTCTCTCTCTCTCTCTCTCTCTCGTCACTAACACTTCTCACTTTGCATTTCACAGATGTCAACATGCACACTTTTACACACTAAAAAAGGTCAAAAAGGTTAAAA
>RDPX01000370.1:648177-671065 GCA_003991215.1 Morbakka virulenta
CTCTCTCCCTCTCACTCTCTCTCTCTCTCTCTCACTCTCTCTCTCACTCTCTCTCTCTCTCTCTCGTCACTAACACTTCTCACTTTGCATTTCACAGATGTCAACATGCACACTTTTACACACTAAAAAAGGTCAAAAAGGTTAAAACTAAATATTACAATGGTGTACACAAACTTGGTTGTTCTTCTTTTATAGAGTTGGCCCTCTTCCAGTGATGATAACTTTGTTGTTTCTGTAAGTTCTTGCTGGAATTCAGTTTACAAAAAGATTAAATGCCTTTAAAGGCTTTAGGTTTAAACCCAGTGGACTAATTTTGGGGCTGTATTTGGAAATGACACTCGTATATCATGTCTGGGTTTAGATATAGCATGAAATAACTGATTCTTATTTCATAGATATAAACAAAGAGAAGGGGTGCTTGGGACTTGTGGATGCAAATTTTCGGAGCAAGACAAAAGTTGATCTCCTCATTGATGCTTCAATACTTGTACCACAAACCTATCCAACTGGTTACAAAAGATAAGACAATAAATAAATACCCTTAGCAGTGAAGACTCCTACTTCTTTATTGTGGAACCAGTTTGGTATGAGGTGAAAGGAAAAAGCAGGAACTTTACAAATTTTCGGGACAGGGGCTGGTTTAACGACTAAACGGTTCTGTTCCAAAACTTAGACCACATAAAAATTTTAAAAATGGTCATTTGAGACTTTGAGAAGTGCTTTACCATTGTTAACACCCCTACATCCCCTGAAACTTAATTTACGTTGGAAGATTAAACTTCACCAACTTACCTCGTGTTTAAAGAAGCCAAATTTTGTGGTGCATTGAAAGCATCTGGACATGTTCACTGCAAGTTTTATGCACAGGAGTCAATCTTCAGAATACCATTTGAATATGTCGATTAGTGAAGCTTGAGACAGTCAATTTGGTGGGCTTGACAAGTCCACTGAATTTATGTGTAGGGAAATTTAGTACCATTTCACACTTTTAGCTCCAGTTTTTTAATTCCTGAACATAAAGGCCAATGTGTACTAAATCGGTCAAATGTATTTAACTTTTTATGATGGTTAACTTGACCAGAATGTTTTTCTTAAACTCGACTCCATATCAACAGCCTCGATTTCGCGCTGATACTACCCTCACGGAACATGGTGAAAAGAAAAAGGGTTGTCCTTCCTGAAGCTGGATTTCCGCTTAGCTGGATCGGACTGGATTGGACCAGACTGCATCAGATGTGACCAAGAGCCTTTAAAACAGTAACTTATCCTGGATTGGCTTGGATCGACGTTGTTGCAATATTTGATCATGTGACTTTCAATTCATTTTTTTAAAAAAGAAGGCAGTCACTTCAGCAACAGCAAAAGTTGAGAGGAACAACCAGCAACCCTCCCACCCTGTGCTATGGAACAGCTCCCTAAGATCACTTGAGGATGTAAACAAAAAAGAGCTTGCCAATTCTAACAACATCTTGATTTATATATATATATATATATAGTTATATATATATAGTTATATATATATATATATATATATATAGTTATATATATATAGTTATATTGTTGACCTTTAGGGAATGTTTCTACTGTCAATCAAATGCCATCAAACAATGAGTGAAGTTTAGAAAATTTTAGACTCTCATATATCTAAAAGGAATTTTTTTGCTGGTTATTGTTTGTTGTCATTTTCTGCTTAGCGGTTTATTAATTTTGTTATTTTTTAACTAATACAGTTGAATGGGGAAAGTTGTGAGACAACTATTGGAAAAGGTTAAACAAAAGAGGGAAAGCCACAAGGTCGTCTTCTGGTAATAACAAGCTGCAAACATGCATTTTCTTTGCAAAGGTGTCATTTTTGTACGACACCATGTCGAGTAGGGCATGTACAACCAATATTCCTTTCGCTATCTTTCCTTCCCAAAGCCCTGCTTTCAGCCCCAGCAAAATATTATTTTAGATGACAGTTCCCTGGGACCTTCGGCCACTTCAAATTTTCCAATTAGCAGGAAAAGGAAGCAAATATAACAAATTTTAATGATGACAGTGATAAGTCTTTGGTAAGAACTTTAGATAAACATTTAACCAATTTAACAGCTAGCAACGAAACAGACGAGAAAGATGACAATAGCTTATTTTGTTTAAGTCTTGTGACGACATTCAATAGACTGGATCCCAGAAGAAATACTTTGGCAAAGGTGATTCTAGAAAGTTTTGGGGGGGTTTTATTTGAGATTATAGTCATAACCTGTGTAATACCACTTTCTTAGCTTTACTAACATGTGGTTTTAAAAATTTTGGCTTCAATATTTTGTCTTTTCTTGTTAAATCTTAATAGCCCTCTCCTTTCGTTAGCGTGTTACTTCGTTTCACTTTTGAATCCACCTCAAGGAATATAAGTATTATTGTTCTTGAAAACACTCAATTGATAGTTTGGGTCTCAGAAAGTGCTATCTAGATTTCTGAAGTAGTTTTATTATAAACATTGGTGGATTTTTGACTAAAACGTACCTCACGGTAACTTCATTCCGCAGGTTAGCCTGCTTTGATTTCAGATCATTTCCTGAAGCACTTTTTTAAAGTAGGTGATACGTGCGTGATTAGCAAAATTTCAATGATTCAAACACATTTGTTTTGCTATTGTTTAAATTGCGTATAGTTGATTGAATGTATTCTGCAAAAGTGAGTTATGTTGTAAGCACAGCAGAGGATGGACAGTTGTTTTTGAATAGTCACAGTTTTGTGGATTCGTAAATGGATATCAGTCTTTCTACATTGAAAGTAATAATGTGTCAGATCGTCGCCTCATACATAAACTATAAGTAAAGAACCGGAGTCGAACAAAACTGCATTAAAACTCTGCAAGAACAACTAAAAAATGCCATGGGCTAGCATAATGGAAAATAATTTTGGGACATTTCGAATTAACAAAGCACTTTACTATTTAACACCATGCTCTCTGTTTACTTCTTCAATAATTTTTATCAGATACCAAAATTCAGCTCTTTCTGAAACAAAAACAGGATGAGCAAAAAGATTAAAAGAAAAACTTGGATTTGCTTTAAGTTGGATTTATTGTTTCAGGTAAATTCCCTGAAGTTTGATCTGGGTAGGCTCAATTTTACCACCAATTAATCGTGGAATTGTAACTTAAAATGCATCAATAATACGATATTTGAGTTTTTGGACTTCCATTATGAATTCAGATTATTTAACTTGAAATTTTCAGTGCTGGTTTTACTGTCTAGAGAAACAGCTGGAAAAAAACGCGAACTAAAACCCAGTCCAAACAGACCCGATATCATAATTAAAGACAAACGAATTCAACTTGCAAACTGATTCACAGAACTATACCATGCGATAAAAATGTTTAAATAAAAGAAATGAAAAATTAAAGTAAAGATCGTTAAATGGAGAAACAAAGGGTGTGAAAATGAAAACCGAAATAATACCCATCGTAATAGGAGCACTTGGTACCATCAGATAAGGAATAAAAAATAACATCGGAAAACGTCTCGGTAAATATCAATATTCAGACAGTTCAAAAGGCGTGTTTACTATGGCCTGCAAGGAGTACATAGCGTCTGGACTTCAGGGCATGGCATTCCTTACGTGTATTGTTTACACCTGCCAATGAAGTAGCAAACAATATAAACTGTGGCACTTAGTAGAAATAATAATAATAATAAAAATTACCATAAACAAACTGTCCTGGGATGACGTCGAAGCGCAAATCAAAATTCATAAACAAAAGCTGCTCACAAAATCTCATTGCCTTTGGAAGTACAAAAAGCCGTCTAAATTCTACAGGCGGAATAAAGTGCTCAAAGAAAAGGCCTAAAAGTTTTACCGAGAAACAAGTAAAGAGAAAAACCCAGTCACTAACCCACGTGAGGCCAAAATGTTAAAAACTTATGAAAAGGTATCTGGGGCAATGGTAAATAGTCACAAAGCCTCTGGAAACGCATGAAGTATCTCACCAAATCAGCCACCTTTTTAATATGTTCAGAGGTGAAATTGCCTTGGTCAAGATCTATTTCACAGTAACTTACATCTTGTAGATTCCAGTGAGATACAAAATGGTTTTATTTAAAATTCCATTTTTACAGAGGTTTTTCAATTTTCAAAATTATTTTACTACCTGATGGTAAATTCAAAAATACTTCAAGGCATGATTCTCTTTACTATAGACCATGGAGATACAACCACTGGCAGAGAATGGTCAAAGATAACGAGAAAAAAAGAACCTTGGAATCCAATTCTAAACAAAGTGCTCATGGATTCAGTACTAACCAGCTTCTCTTTGGGAGAGACCCCAACTTTTCAGTTACATTGTAACGAATTAATCCTGCAAAGTACAGATCAAATGGAAAAAAGGGAAGATGAAATTGGTGATGTTAAAAGAAAATAAGTGGAAATTGGGAAGTCTCAAAGATTCCTAATGTTGCAAGTAATTATGATGACTCAGCTCAAACACATTCAAGTACACAAAGTATTAAGGTCAATGAAATGGACAGTGTTGATACAGCTGAAATACCTTCTTAATATACTGAATCAAACAAAGCTTAAGGTTCTGCAACTGCTACTGTAGTTGATCAAAAATCTCCTCTAGAATGGTTTATGGTGCAGAGACATGGGTTGTGAAAGCAGATGAAGAAAGGTTACTGAATAGATGTGAAAAGGGAATGCTGAGATTGATCTGTGGAATAAGACTTAGTGAAAGAAAAAGTAAAAATATTTGATGAGTTTGACAGGATTAAAGTCTGGAATTGATGATGTTGTAAGAGACAGCTGTCTGAGATGGTATGGGCATGTAATAAGAAAAGAAGACAATGAAGGTGTAAAGAGAGCAATGGTGTTTGAAGGCAGAAGAGAACAAGGAAAACTTCAAGTGGGGTGGAGAGACAAGATGGAAAAAGATGCTGGAAATATTGGCCTTAAAAATGAAGATGCACAGGATAGAACCAGATGGAAAACAAAAATTGGTCGAAAGTCAGTAACCCAGCGGCAGATGGAAAAAGGTTGACTATAAACAATGGATAGATTGATGCTCCCGAAGATTGATCTCACACTTTTGAAGGCAAATGCCCTTCCAAAATGAAAACAACATGTAGAATATAAAGGAAGTGTGGAGCAAGACTGGATACAGGCACAAGAAATTTCAAAACTGAAAGCCACTGGAAAGCAAAACAACTTTGTAAATATTAGGAACAGAAATTACAATTCTACAAAACACATAGATTGGGAGCACTGTGACAGAATGGAAAAACTCTTGAGAATTAATTAGCAGAGGTGCTAGTTTCAATGAGTATGAAAGACGATTGGAAACTATTTTCTGTGAAATAAGATGAATTACAGAAATGGAAAAGTAATCAGGTTTATGAACTAGTTCCTAATTGTAATCAGGAAGTTATGTTTATTAAAAGGGTACAAGTAAATTGAAAGAGGGAAACAAATTTTTAAACTTTCATTGCAAGAGAATATGAGGAACAAAATGACAGAATATTAAGAGTCCCAAATTGTGCACAGAAAAGACTATGCCTTGTTCTAAGGCTGATGGTAACAGAAAACTGATTCGTCAACTTAGTTTATGTGAAAGCAGCCATTTGGCACAGGAAGGCAATTGACAGAAAGCCCACCAAAAAGGCCAGCAAAAAAAGGAAATGTTCATAAAGTTGAAAACCTGCATCTTTGGGTCAGGAGATCCTTCAAGGACATGATATCTTTAAATTATAGAAGAACTATTGATGCTAGATTTCCCAAGTCAACAAATATAAATCTGTTCTTTCTATTGAAAGAAGAAGCTTATGTCCAAACATGATAAATTATTGCTCTGATGGCAAGAAGGAATTTGTTAAGGGTGACATAGCCATTAAAAACACACTTTGATCTGTTTCAGAATATGGTACTTCCTTCAAGTATTTTGGATAAATATTTTGCAAAAACGAAACTTCAATGTTGAAATGGAGCAAATTGATTATTATCTGAACTCATTGCTGGCTAAACCTAAAACAAAAGAATTGGCAAACCAAAAGCTTGACTTTACATAATGAGGAATTTGAACATTTTTTATCTTCAGTAAGTCAGTTAAACTTGGCTACAGGACAAACAACCCATGACATTTCTTATTATACTTCAGAACTTAGTAGTTGTGCAAAGAAACCTGAAGTTTGGGATATTTTGAGAGCAAACAAGGTTTTATCAAAGTTGCTGGCAAAAAGTGGTTTTAAAGTTCCCAAATCTTTATAATTTGACAAGTTACAGGGTATTTGGCCCATAGTGATGCATACTTTGCCATCCATAAGGATGGAGGTTTTCAAGGAGGTCCTGTTATATTATTTTAAATGAAGAGAGTCTATATAGTCTTTTGATGTGGCACTTGAAGCAACTTTAGTGAGTAGTAAGGAGTACAATGGCAGTTTAAACTCTCACGTTAGCGGAGCCATAAGAATTCTGCTATTCGATAGTAACCATCATTCAAGAATTTCTTGGACTCAACATCAAAGAGGCTGATTACCACACAGGTAGTCATCAGTTGTTTGATGCTGTTCATTCAGTGAAACCTGTTACAGACAAAAGACCATGTATACAGCCACTTGCAATATTTAAAAAAAAAATGCTTAAATTAATATTAAAGAATCACTGGATAACTAAGGGCAAACAACTTGCTGATCCATTGAGAAAGAAATTGAGGAGCATCCAAAAGTTCCCTGATGGTGATAGCTCCAGGAAATATTAATCACTAAGACAGACAATGATGGTACTGTCAATGTGTAAAAATTTGGAAAACAAAACCAAATCAAAACAAAAAAGGAAGTCAACCAAAAACTTTATTCTATGAAAAATGTGCCTATTCAACTAAATGTGGCATGAACAAAGAAAGAAAGGAGAAAAGACTGAAAGATTCATATATTTCAAAGATTGTTTCTCTTCAGGTGTGAATCCTTAATGTGGTATTATTGGTGTTTGTGAAACACAAGCTATATGGCAAACAAATAGACCGCTTCCTGTATCAGGAAGAACTGTTATTGAGCTAATTTCAGAATTTAACCTGGACTAATCTAAATTGTGCAATGCTGATCATTTGAAGAATGATTACAATATCATAAAAAAGGGAATCTGGCTATTGGGTTACAAGACTGGTTGAACTATTGAAAAGCTCATTTGGCCAGAATTATTAAGTTTAAGTCCAAGTGAAAGTCCTCCACTTAACAATACATAGAATGGATAAAAATCCATTGATAAAAAAGTATAACAAATGTCTGTGTTTTGGAGTAGAAGTAAGTTCCAGGCTGTGTTGGTTATGAAAACAATTTGAGAACACAAACAGAGATGACAAAGCCTAACATGGAACATGGATTTCAAAAAACTCCTGACGTTAAGCAATATTGTCAAGAATAAAACCTGTCAAACATGCTGAATAGTGAAATAGCCAATATTAAAACACATAATTAAAACAGGGCTATATTTATATTTATACAGATCTATATGTCTGCAGATAGGTATTTACAAATTTTCTGACCTACATAAAGATATCAGGGACCACTAATTAAAAAAAGTATTGACCTTTTAATTTACTAGTTTTTCTTCTTCAGTTTGAAATAAATGAACAAAACTTTAAAGATATACTTGGTTCACACACTGAATATAACAGACCCAAATTGTGCCAGATAAATTCCACAATAAATGGATTACAAATGGACTGGAAACAAGGTTTTTACCCAAGTATTTTACATGCTTGCCAGAATTTTGAAATAAAATATATTTGGGTTGTACTACATAGGTAAGTGGGTGCCAAGGAACTAGTGTGAGTCTATGGCATATCAACATTAATATAGCACCTTCAATAGCTTCTAGCTCAACATTTAATTTGGGGGGGGGGGGGAAGTTGCAAGATCAACATGGTGGTGGCAAAAATGATAATGCAAAAAATTGTAATGCATAACTTGATAAAACAGATAACCATACAAGCCAAAAAAAGAGACATCCTCTTCTCTTGCTAAATTAGGCTACTCTACAGCTACTCTTGAAAAAGAAAAAGTTATACCAGCAACCAAAGCAATCCAAAAACTGGCCATTATATCAAAGACATCGAAAACACTGCAAAAGAGAAACAAAACTAGCCAAGTGGAAGTTTATCAACAATACCATTCAAAAAGGACTGTAAACAAATCAAAACCCTTCTAAAATTCATCAAAACCCAAGTATGGGACAACAATGTCATCTCTCTATTCAGAGTAAAGCTCTATAGTGACTCTGAAAACAAGGCCAGAGTTCTTTTTAATCAGTTTACTGTTTTTAACAGAGACAACAACTTTGAAACTCCAACTCCAACATATCCTATCCCAAGTCTCAACCAAAAGTCATTGACACTTTTGGTGTAGCCAAACTACTCCATAACCTAAAACCACAAAAAGCCCCAAGCCCTGATGGCATCCCAAGCACAATCCTGAAAAATTGTGCTGATGATATAACATCAACTCTCAGCATTACTTGCAAGAGATCCATTGGCACTGGTAGTTTACCAGCAGGCTGGCTTACAACTAACATTTCATTAGTGTTTAAGAAGATTGACATTTGACACCCTATTTTTCATTTACAAATGTCCCTTGCAAGACCCTTGAGTATATCATATCATCTGTAAATACCTATTAAAGCATTTTGAAAAATATAGCATTCTAACATCTTTGTATTGTGTCTTTAGAGCAGGCTACCCTTGTGTAACTGAAATACTTATTAAAGCTCATGACCTACTTACATTTTTTTATACAAACCAACCAGCTGATGTTGCCATCATGGATTTTAGTAAAGCTCCTGATATGCCCCCCCCCCCCCCTACACACACACAAGAAACAACTCCACAAGTTCTTAAACTATAGTATCACTAGTAGCATGCTGATTTGATTAGGAACATTCCTTACAATGACAATCATGTGCATAGTACTCAATTGAGCAGTGTGTAAATCAACTATCACAGAGTTTTCCAAGGCAGCATACTTAAACCCATCTTGTTTTTGTGTTATATAAATGACTTGCCCTCTGCTGTCATCATGCTTATTTGCTGATGACTGTCTACTGTACCACAAAATCAACACCTTCAAGGGTCACATAACTCTACAACTAGATTTCAAACACGTGAAAGAATTGGCTAGTTTTGGGGAATGTGAGTTGATGATACATTCTCAGCATGAAAAACAAGTCTTCTATTCAGAAACAACCCAACAACTTTATTCTTAAACAACTTCAAAACAACCCCTACCTGACCATGTCATAAAAATGACTAAGATGCCAAACTGAACCCTTGGGTCTATCAAAAGGTACCTAAAGTACTGTCCTATGAAATGCTGGATGTGCCCACCCTTCAAGATTGTACAATGGAATCAGGCTTAGGCTCATGTTTAAGGTGGTTGAGGGATTAGTGCTGGCTATGCCTCCTCAAAATTTCATCAAATTCACAAAAGTGTCGTTTAATTAGATGTAGAGGTGACTTACTTAACAAATGATATATCTCCCCAAGTCCCTAACTCATCAACTGTATAAACATTTTCTGGCCTAAATTTTTTTCGCCTTAAAACTGACAAGATGATGATAGTGGCAAGTATTTAACAGACAGGAAAAATAACGTATTGCTAAGTTACATGCTAGGCCTACATCTTTTCGAATTCAACCACATGCCCACATGTAGTGCAGGTCTTACTGAACATATCGGATTCTTCATCGTATGTCTCTTCACCAAACTCGTGTTCATGTAACTTGGTATCCTTGTGCCATGTACTTGTCCTTACTGCCCTCCTCAGTTCTTTTACTCGTTTTTCTAACTTTTTATGTCTCATTTTGTCACTTTTAACTTTTCTAATCGCCTTTTCTTCTTCCAGCTTTTCTAATGTTCCCCAAACAATTTTAGCTAAATCAACTACTTGTGGCTTGAAATAAAGTTTCATTTCTCCTGAAAATGGATTGTGTGGATTCTTCTTACTAATATATTGCAAAGTTTTTCCTCTGTTTTCAAAGTCATAATCTTTTAGAAGGAAGCATGATTTTGCATCAGTTTTTGTAATAAGTTTATTTTTTTCGTTCTTGTTCCGGCATGCATCGCATACTGAGGCTATAAATTGCCTCAGTAGGAACGATTCATTAAATGTAGTGCCACAATCCTGGCATTTGTGTGTTTCTGTTAAATCGACATCATCTTCGTAAGTTATGTTGTTTGGAATAGATTTCAACTGTTCGTCCGTTGTATCATCAAATTCAAGGAGAAAACCACCTCCACTGTCTATTGTCCTGGCATCCTCTTGCACTAAGCAACTGTCATTCGATACTGCCTGTTTTGAGGCTATAGATGACCTGAGAAGTAACGCTCTTTGCCTGTTCCGTTCTATTCTAGCAAGATCGGCTTTTGATAAGCACTTTGAATCTCCCATGATGGAACTGAAAATAATAACTCATGACAACATGACCCCAAAGCGCCAATTGTTGTTTTCACAATTTCATATCTATTTCATATCGAGGCTTGAAATGGGAATGAGAATAAAGATGTCCACGCACAAATCTTTCTTTTTAATGAGTTTACTTTGGCATTCTTGAAAGGAAGGAGTTTGGTGCAGTCTGAGACTTTCTTTCGTTTTAACTCATGGACAAAGATAGTGATAGTACCAAGAACAATTTTACTAATAAGAAAGCTAGGAGATCACGCAGTCGGCATTGTGCTGCGTTTGGGTGCTTCAATACATTCTACAAAGGCGATGGATCTCGTAGTGAACATCATTTCTTCCAATTTCCAAAAAACAACCCGAGAAAAAAACTGTGGTGTAACTTAATAGAAAGACCTGATGGACAAGATGGATTCAAAGTTACCCCTTCAACATATCTGTGTGAACAACACTTCACTGAAAATGATGTTAAGAGAAATCCGAATCATTGGAGGCTAAAGAAGGACGCTATTCCATCTGTGAACTTGATTCGAATCAGTAGAGTTAAAAACATATCAAGAAAGGCCTCGAAGGATAGAACTCTATCAAATGTTTCTTCCAACACATCTTTTCCCAAATTGGAAACAGCTTTAAAAGCTACTGGTAGCAACAGTAAAACTAATAATATTATGGTGAAGGCTTCTCCACCTTTTGTCACAAAACTTGCATTAGATCAAACGAAAGGGGATTTTTCTTATATCAATGTTCACCCGACTTATTTTTTTCCAAATGAACTGAAGGACAACTTTCAACATGATCATACTTATTGTTCTCATCAAATTCAAGAAGATTAACAAGCTTAAACGAGTATACGGTTTGGCGATTTAAACTGGAAATTGCAAGACCCCACACTTCCCATTTTAAACAGCTGAGTGAAGAATATCAATGGTGATTACCGTGTTTACAGGATTTAAAGGAGACAATTACAAATAAGCAACTCGAATGAACGTGAACACATTACAAATTTTTACTATCTTCAGAAATTATTCATCTTTATTTCCTATCTTCGAATATTTTCTTTCATAATTGAATGCAATATAATTGCTGGTATGAGTGATCAGTTTTTATGTTACTTTATCAAAAAGATTTAAAAGTAGGCAAACCAGACACTGGCTGAATTTTATTATTGTTTTCTAATGTTGATTCTGGGATATTTGTGAATTACTTAGCTGACAGTTATGAATTTCAATTGATGGTGATAACAGTTTAATGTTTTAGTTAACACTAAGCGGTTATCTTTGACGGTTAAAACCAGCAAATACCCTATGAAAGATGTGTCAGCTAACGGAGCCACTTGTAGATGTTAACAGATACTGGTGTACTTCATATAAACCTCCCTTGAATAAAAGATGTGCATCTACTTGATGGAGAACACGAGTATGTGGATAAACTTTAGAGAAAACTCTTCATTGCCAAAAGCGATAATTATATTTCTATATTGAACCACTTAACAACGCTGTTGAAACAGCTCACCAAGTAGACGATGAATCAGTAGAGAAAGAGTATTGTCACAGGTTTACACTGTAATTGATTAGAAGTATTAAGTGAGAGTAAGACACAGCCCTTTGTTCCTTTCATAAAGAACTTGAAAAACAGTTTAATCAAAAAATTTGACAGTTAACAGTTGCAACTCTTTTAATGTTCGGTTTGTATGAACGGAGTACGATACCATATTTTTGTTTTGTTCAGAAGAATGTTCTAGTTCTTTAATGTTATATTTTAACGTTTGAGATGTCAAATAGCTAGTGAGTTAAATAGTAAGGTTTTAATAGGTGACTGGACTTGAAAAATAAAACAAACCCAGAAAATAACCTCTATTAAGTAGAAGGTGTGGTGTGGTAAAGACAACACCCATCCACCGGGTCCCCAGGTTGCGGATAGGGGAACGGCCTCTAGATATAGAGGTTAGATGGGAATATGGAAATAAGCAGTCCCGGACAAAATCACGGGTTGCCCTTCAGCAAGGCATAGCACCTGGTTGCTGCCCTACCCGATTGAGTGGCGAAGTCATGGGGAACAGCATGATGGGTGTGAAGTCTAGCTTCTGTCATTAAATACAAAATTCATGCCATGTGTTTACAGGAACATCATCTTTCTCATGAAGACATACTAAAATATCATGACATACCTTCAAGTTGGTCACCAGTAACAGCATCATGTTTGAAAATCTCGTCAAATAGCTCAGTGGGTGGAGTAGGTCTCTTACTAAGCCCTTTAGCCATGTCTTCTAATCAGCATCGGGAAGATTTCGTCACGATTAATCCTTGCCACATTCAGCAGTAATACAACATTAACAATAATATCATGCTACAGTCCTACAAATGTTTCCGAAGAAAACGAAATATCTTATTTCTATGACAACTTATCATCACTTGTGCAGGCAGGACCAAAACATAATTTCTTGATGATTGCCAGTAACTTTAACGCACAACGTGGTATAAAATAAAATAATAATTACACCTATCATTGACAGAATAACGGAAATGGTGACTATCTCGAACAGTTTTTAATCCAAAATAAGCTGAGCTGTCTCAATACCAGATTTCTTAAGAGAGATGGAAAGAAATGGTCCTTTACATATCTCAACGGTGCAAACGCTCTCCTTTATTATATTATCTTGAACAAAAAATTGATTAATTCAGCCAATAATTGTGACTGTTATAACACATTTGAGGATTTTTATACAGATCACCGAATCATATCGGTGAAAGTCAGATTGAGTCTTTTAGTATACAAAAAGAAGAAATCACACGCACCATGCTATGACTGGAAGGGATTTTCTCAAAATGACAACCTTCAACATCTATATAGCATAAGGCTGCGAAATCGATTCGATGCATTGAAGGATAATTCAATTGATACAAATGTAATTTATGAGGCATTCATATCAGCACACGAAAAAAACAGCGCATATATTGTTCCTACCAGGCCTAAACGCAAGTTTCGGGCACCTTGGGAAAACGACCTAGTCAAAACTAAATGAGACCAACTAAAGATCGAGAAAAGAATAAAAACCCATAAAAAACCAAGCTTCGACGTTATGCTTCCGCCCGTAAAGATTTAGAGCAGATCTACACTGAAGAACAACAGAAGTATGTGCAAAAGCAAATCGATGAAATTCAAGTCGCTGCGGACAACCAACAGAGCTCAAAAGCTTGGCAAATTATCAATGACGTTAGTGGTAGAAAACGATCTACAGTTACAAATTGAAAAAAACAACAAAAGTCAAGAAGGAAGACTGCAAAAATGGAAAAATCAGTTTGAAACACTACTTGGTACATTACCAGTTATCAATGACCAACCTATCCAGAAAGTAAATCAGCACGAACTACCCATTAAAAAAGGACCATTCACTATCGACGAACAAGAAAAGGCCCTAAAGTCAACTAAAAATAACAAAGCAGCTGTACTTCATACTATATCCCCCGAAATTTGGAAGACTGGAAAATTCAATGATATATTCTTACGATTTTGCAATGAACTGTACAACACGAATCCTATAGTTGTCTGGCAAAAAGGTTGTATATATATAAAAGGTGATCTGTCGCTACCTGAAAATTATAGACGCATGACGGTAACTTGCGTCCCAGCAAAGCTTTACAACACTATGCTGAGGAATAGGATACTTACAGAACTGGATAATATTCTTAGGTCTAACCAAAACAGTTTTAGGCTAAATCGATCAAACACCGGACAGATTCTTACAGTAAGAAGGATTCTTGAAGGAGTGCAAGCTAAAAACCATAAAGCATCTATAATATTCGTCGAGTTTTCTAAGGTATTCGACTCAGTGCACCGTGAAAAGCTGAAAGACATACTGCTGTCCTATTATGATGTTATATCACAATACTGAGTCTGTGGTACGGTCGCCAGATGGGGACGCAGACCTTTTCAAGATACTTGCAGGGGTGTTACAAGGGAACACACTTGCTTCACTACTCTTCATAATAACATTGAATTATGTCTTGTGCTTTTCCGTTGACATCTATAAGAAGTTAGGTTTTACTCTTTATAAGGCCAGGAGCAGAAGACATCCATATGTTAAGATAACTGACGCAGATTACGCTGATAACTTGGCGCTATTTGCAGCTGAAATTTGTAACGCTGAAATACTTTTTCAATCGCTAGAGGAAGTTACTTCTATCGTCAGACTCCATGTAAATGCGAAAAAGATGGGACTGACGAGCTTTAACCAAGCAGGCGTTGCAACTACAATCAACAACATTCCGCTTAAAGAAGTGAATCATTTTACTTACCTTGGAAGCGAGATTGCTTTAACAATTAAGGATATTGATATCCGCATTGCAAAAGCTTGGAAAGCAGTTGATAAATTGACACGTATTTGGAAATCGACCTTACCTAACAACCTAGTAAGGAACTTCTTCCGAGCCGTGGTCGAGCCAGTTTTACTTTATGGATCGACTACTTGGACGCTTCTCAAAGATCAAATGAAAAAGCCAGATGATGCCTACACTAGGATGTTAAGAACGATTCTCAATAAATCTTGGACCGAGCATCCGACATTAGCAGAATTGTATGGAAACATTCCGGTAGTTAGTGACACAATAATGGAAAGACGAATGAAATTTGCTGGACATTGCTACCGTAGCAAAGACGAATTAATGTCATCCCTGCTACTTTGGAAGCCAACGCATGGTCATGCGTCTAGGGGAAAACCTTGCAAAACATATGTGGATTTGTTATGTGAAGACACTGGACTAAGTGCTACAGAACTTCAAACATCAATGATGGATCGGGATATATGGAGACAACAAACCAGAGTGGCCCTACCTATTATCTCTTTTTTGATTCCTTTATCGACGTTGTTTGTTGGGGCATAACAATCTATAATGTTCATGCCGATCCTTCTCTGCTTTGTTTTAAACGAGGCTGTGATGATATGTGGACTGTGCTCTTCCCACCCTATGAGCACTCTGTGCTGTCTGGGAGAGCATAAGAGCAAACACTCTCTCTGTGTGGTGCATCCTCATTCTCATGTCCGTAAAACAGCAGCCTCTCTGCTGTGGCTAGTCTCTTTTGCTCTCTGTCTGTCCATCTTGACTCGCTGATGCCAAGGACTACCAGGCGATAGACCCTCGATTTTGCAGCCACCTGAGCTGTTTTAAGCGCTTGCTATTTTTTCTCTTGCAGAAGCCCAATTTTTTCCTGAAGCTAAATTGGTTTTTGGCTTCTTAGTTTACATTTCTGTTGCATATAAATCTTTTTACAGGGAGGGGTTGCTGACCCTTCCCTGTAAAAAGATTAACCCAAACTTGTTCCTTTTCCATCCGTACTTGGGACCGGGTTTGACGGGTAGAATATTTCTTTTACCCTATTCTCCCGCATATAAGCCCATGGGCTTTTATCTTAATTTTTGCCAATTTGTGAACTCTCAATTTGAAAAAAGCTCCCGTAAAAAGCTCATGTGCCTATATTTTTTATACTCAAACCAGCAACAAGGTTGGGTAAATGAACGAGACAAATCATTTTTTTAAACAAAAATTTGCAGGAAATCCAAAGTTTACAAACAAGTCTACTCTATTTCGATATCAACATCCGAATCGCTGTCGGTTGCATAACTTCATTCTGTGCAAGCAATAAATATAAGCAATGGCAAGAGCATTGGGAAACTTACAATACAGTGTCACTTTTGAAAGTTTTATTACTGGTCATCATGTATATAAAGACATATGGTCACCTACGTTGAAAGAAGAATTGATTTGTGTACCAGAACCAGGCAACCCTAACGATAAATATGCTATTAAAATTTTAAAGAATGCAACTATTGTTGGACATGTTCCGAGGGAATTTGCGCGTTATTGCTCCTGTGCATTAAACGTAGGGGGAAAATGAGAGGTATTGTCTGTGAAAAAAGACAAAAGAAAAGAGGGAATACTTTAGAGGTTCCAAGTAGATGTGCCATTAAAGGACAAGAAACTTATCTCAAAAAAGCGGAACATGTAATTAAATATATCTGTAAAACAGAAAAAGTTGTTTGAATAAATGCATCTCTCTTAACTTTTTACCCCTGAAACCTAAATTGAAAACGTCTCCTGTAAAAAGGCCCAGTCGGCCTATACCCGGGTATAAGCCCATGGGCTTTTAAACAGGGTGGGCTTATATGCAAGGGAATAGGGTAGTATATTATTGCTAGTGTTGCTTTTGATATTTTCATTCTTTTCTTGCAATATAATATGTTTTGTTTTCAAATATATCATCAGTGATGTCTTTTTTTGTTGCCAACTTTTGAAATCTAATCCTTACTAATATTACCCAATATGTCACTGAGGGCTTCAGAGCCTTTATCGACAGCGTTTTTGCTACGTTACCAGTTATATCTTGAGGAGATTTAGATGGAGTAACTCCAACACTTTTTTGCCATGTTTTTAGCACATTTATCACTTACATTTTATAAAATATTTCTGAAAATTCATTCAGTAGATTGGTAACGTATGTATCGTCATCGAGATTGTGGAAGCTAAAATCACCATTTTTTTAACTCTTTCTCTTTTATAAGAATTCACGTACGCCTATGAATATATTTATATATATATATATGTTCTTTATATAATTTTTATTTCACCCAAAATTGAGGTTATAGATGTACTGATTCCATTGAAAGCACGTTTTTAGCCCAAACCATCTGTTATATAAATCCTTATTATGCTGATTGTCTTTTTATTAATCCTATTAAATAATATTCTCTTCGGCTGTATGTCAAATGGGAATCAGATTTGTTGATTAATGATTGAAAACAAATACAACGTATCAGTATGTAAACCTGAGGCAATGCTCTCTGATGCGATATTTGTATGAAGTTCAATAGAGTCAATGCCTTTCGTTGTATTAGGTAAATTTTCTGAACATTTACTCACAGTCATTATCACTTTGTTTTATCCTAAAGTAGAGTTGACGTCTCCTCATGCTCAATCTAAATGACATACTGTATTTAATGTGACTAATACTCCGAGTAAGGATGACAGAAAATTAATATCAATACCTAAAATCAATATCAATACCTACTTTATCATTAACATTATGATTGCTAGCATTAATTACTGCTTTGATATATTCGTTAATGACTATAATTTCCATTTCAAATTGAACTTCTATTCAACTGACCCCCATTTATTATATATATGTATATAACTTTGTTATTATTGTAAATTGATGAAATATTATACCATAAATCACTCAGATTTATTCTATCGAGACCAAGTTCGTATTACTTTTTTATGTCAACTTTCAATTCAAGAGTAAATCAGATTTGAAAATCGTAAGATATACTGTTTCGTATTCCATCACTTGAATGTAAAATTCAATTTGTTCCATTTTTAATATAATGAATATAAAACATCTTAGCTAAATATTTCTTAAAGTACGCATCGTATTATGATTTATTAATAATTTTCAATTTTAGTAACCAATCAATAATATGCAGTGCTTGATTCCTCGATCGACTGTTGTTGTTTCCTACTGCTCTTAATGCTTTTATTAATCTTAATTTATCGATTAATTATCTAGGCCCTGTCATAATAATACTTCCACCTTTTGAGCGTAGTGTTTTTGATAATCGAATTTTGAAATATTAAGCAACAAGTTCAAATCGTTAAAAAATTTATTTAACTTTCATACTATAGCATTTTTAGAATAAAATATTGTGGTAAATAAAATGATTGTTGACTAAATTTCCATTTTCACATGCTTGAATAACATGTTTATTAATAATCTAGTCGACGTCAATTATTAAATTACCATATTTGGTATTTTCGTCGACTTTATATACATTTCTTTTAGGCTCCTTGTATCAAAGGAAAACCTTTTTTGATAACGTGAACTACTTTCGCTTGCTCTTGTAGCAGAGTAATTTGTCTTGATACATCGTCGTAATTTCCATCTTTACTATTTTGTTTGTATTGTCTTTTTTTCACCAAGGCTCAGTATTTTTTTATTTATGCTTTGTTTATATTTTCCTTGATCTTCTAATTTACTTTTTTGGGCTCAGATGGTGTCCTTCAGAAGGACTTTGATTTGGCAGTGAGGAATTTCTTGACCGGATGCCCTTTCTGACGCCAATCAATGCCTTATTCTTTTGTAAAATTCCAAATTCTCTTCATTCGCTCGGGGAATCGAACCCGGAAGCTCTTGGTTACTGTGCAACTGCACTAACCATTAAGCTACGGGTCCTTATTATTATGATCATAAAATATATTAGATGGTAAACAATATCCCATCTTTAATAGACCTTTGAGATTATCCTTAGTGAAATCTCTGTCTGTTGGGAAAACCCATTTCCTCTTACTTTTGTAGACATGCCAGGTTTTAGTTTAGGCAATGTTTTCTCCAGCAGGAACATGCTCATTTATTTTAAGAGGTGTTACTAGTAAGCTTTCCAGCAGGATATGGTAGTCGTTTTCGTTTTGAGGACTGTATACACCAAGAATGTTAATGTTTCCTGGAAACTGGGGAAACGAGGAATCAATTTTAAGTCAGATGCTTAGTTTTATTGTATTTGAAGAATGGCTATGTCCTGTTATTTTTAATTGCTCTTGTCCTGAAATGTAAGTAGTTACTTTTTAATCTGCCATGTACGACGGAAAATACGATGATGTAATCATTATGTCGGTAAGTAGTAAGGAAGTATGTATTAATGTATATTTGAATTAGGCATGACCTTCCAAGATGTAACCAGGAATTTTATTGGGTTAGAATTTATTGAAAAAACCAAGTTTTGTTTCTCCTGTTCGATTTCTGTGATTTTTGTATTTTATCCTGAGCTAGTGAGTAGACAGATTAATTTTTGTAAAACTATCTACATAAACACACCTTTTTTCTGGCACTTCAAGCATTTTAGGTTCATAACCTGAGGGTAAACCTAGGGCAAAAGTTTAATTACCTTTTTTCACCTCATTACCAGATAAATTTAGTAAAATTAAATCTTCAAGAGCACTTGCTATCGTTTTTGGTCATCTTGTTTTACTATTTCATCTTGTTTTTCACCATAATTCTTTTCGATGTCTGTTGATCAATCTAGGGTGTAAAAGAACACATTACCTTGATTTATATTCAGATTATCACGATATTCTTTCATTTCTCTAATAACGTGTTTGTTCATAACATCAACTTCATATCTGATTTTAGCATTTTCTGTGTATTTTTCAGTATTCACATTATTATGTATTAGTTATTAAATGAATCTGTTAAGTTGACACTTACCTAGACAAGTTGTGTCATTAAAACACTTATCTTTTGAATGGACACCACCATTTCATAATCATGACTCAGAGATAAGTGTTGAAGTATTGTTTTAAGCATCAAGTGTTAAAATGTGTCATTTTAACACTTATCTTAATGATATTGTATATATATATATATAAGAAGCTTATAAAAGGAGAAGAAAATGAATGAAACAAGATTAAAGCCAGCATGAAACGATCTTTGATTTGATTGACACATAGACAACATCGATGTGTAGGATTTTTTTGTATATATAATTGCTGAAGTGTTTAACCTCTATAACGATTTTCTTCGCCATCTTCTTATTTTATTTTATTCTGTTTTTATTTGACGGTACCTGTTTCGTGATCTTTATCTCCCATGCTTGTTCAAGCTAGTGTTATGTTTGCTGTTGCTTCTCGATAACCGAGGGTGAAGAAGGGGAACCCCAACAATGATGTTGAGATGACCCATAGAAAAAAATACTGGATTGATTGGCGTGGAAATTGTAAATACAATGAATGTCAAAGTACACTGGAAGAAGAAATTTTTCTTGGCTTTACCAGAATCAGAAGATTGTGAGTGAACCAAAAATGAGTAAGGCTAAAGGGGTAGAGTTTAAAGGTTTCTCTTGGCCAAGCAGATCCTTATGAGAGTAGTTGCAAAAGTTAATTCAAATAAAGAGTTATCTAGTTTCAAATTTCTAACATGTTTATCTCCTTCAGTTAAGGTTTGATATGACTATAATTTCCCTTCCTAGTTTTGCTACTGATAAAGTTGTTTATAAAGCCTACCGTTCAAGTAAGGGTAAGTTGGGAAGTAAAATCATGAGCTCTTACACCGCACCTCTTCCAAGCACAAATCGACATTCGCAAGTCCTGGTTGTATTCCAATAACTTGCCGGTCAAATGTTTTACTTCTGCAATTTGTCGTCCAACCACTGCATTCATTCATATATATCGTGTTTATCTCCCATTGTTATATCCTCAACCCTTTGCCACATCATCTACACCATTTTCGTTACACCCTCTTAACTCACTCTTAAGATACCTAGCAAAGCATCTTTTAAAGTTTTTTTTATCTATTTATGATATCCTGTTCATTGTATGTATTTATTTCCTTGTACTTATCTTAACTTACCGGATCGAAAACTACTAAACTTAGGAAGCTGAAATTTAGAGTGTGAGTCTATCTTTATCCGGGAGAGGATCTGAAATATAAAAGGTTGACCTCGGAGGTCATATCCCGGGGCGTTAGGGAGCGCCCAATCCCGTTTGCAAGGTGAAGGAGGCCTCCAGTCAAAAATATGAATATAATTCAGCATATAAGAATTTCAAGACTATTTTTAATTAAAAAAATCATAAAACGAAAATAATACAATTTTTAATTTTTTTTTGAAATTGAGTAAGTTTATTTACTGTAAAGTAAATCTCCTAGAATGAGTGAGTCCTCGGTAGTATAGTGGTGAGTATCCCCGCCTGTCACGCGGGAGACAGGGGTTCGATTCCCCGCCGGGGAGGACTTGTTTTTTTGTTTATTTTAAATCTATTTTTTGCCAATGTATTGCCATGACACTTTTTTTATTTGAAGTTCTAACATTATCTTTCGTAAGATTACCAAAGTTTAAATTACCTATTTTTTCTATACCACACCCCAAGTGTCAAGGTTGTTGCAGCTTATTGAACCGCAATGCTCTACCATCACATTTCTTATCGAGCAATACCTTACAATTATCTTGATATGGCCTTTTTAGCCTACTAAATTGCACTTTTTTACCCCAGCAACGCCGGGTACTTCTGCTAGTAGAAATTTATTTTCAAGAGAAAAATAAACGGTAATACTTTTGGTCCCGATGATGACATCGCTAATGCTTCTAATGGGTATTCCCTTGTAAAGCAATTTCGAACGAAGTTTAATGGAGTGAATACAAACGATTCTCAAGAAATTAATCATGCTATTAATGGTAAAAATCTGCTTGGCTTTTCAAACGAATACAACTATTCAGTGGTAAAAAGTATGTTTTATTACCTCGATTCGTCAAAACAACCCGTGTCAGCTGAATTTAACAGAGAGCATTACACTTTCAGTGAAGAAAAGGAGATAAAATCGTAGTTGTAACCAGAAATGGAAATTTTAATGAAGGTTTCGCTAGACGAAAGACAGTGCTTGAAAATGGAACGCAAGAAAATTTGAATTTTGTATGTCGATATGCATTTAATCGTATCTGACCAAATTCAAATTTTAATATTGAAAGCACTCTTGAAGAAAATAGAGAAGGTCTATTTGGCAATGGCGCCCTTGCTGAAGAAAGATATTTAGTAACTAAGGTAGGGTTAAGGGTGCGAAAATTGACTTTCAATGGAGAGGTCGAAAAGCTTGATTTTGGGCAATATTTTAAACCTCATAAATGTAGATACAGTGAAACCTGTGTATAGCGGACACCATCGGGACCGGGAAAAAGTGTCCGCTATAGAGAGGTGTCCGTAATAAAGAGGTTTGTCCTTTTCAGGCAAAACGTCTGTAATACAGGCTATGTAGGGACTTCTAACTCAGTTTTAAGACTTAATTCAAGGATTAGGCCACTAATAAAAACAATCATCATGCTTTTTTAAGCACATACGTATGTCTACTTATGTTTTCTTAAAAAATGAGAAAATTTTACTTTGCTTATATGAACCTATTTTCAAGCTTTCAACTTTACTAATCGCTTCAGCTTCAGATATTAATCCACTCAAATGCTCATCATTTTGACTTTGAGAAAAAAGAAGCAGCTCTTCAAGGCTATTTGAAGCGTCAGTAGTTGTCATTGTTGATTTTACTGTTGAGTTAGTATCATCAATGTCTGATTCATCATCACTAGAAGTTTGTGTAGCAGCTTCTTTTTCCTTCATAAAATATGAAATCGCTTCTTTTCTAGCGGTTTCTCGCCAGTCCACAAGGTTGGTGTTTATCTGACCAACGGAAGTCGAGAGATTGTTATCAAAAGTAAGGTAATTCTCTAAGTTGACATCTTCACTATCATTCGTTAGCGATCAAAGAGGGCCTGAAATTCCTCGTCAATTTCATCGTCATGATCATTAAGAACATTGATTTGTTTAAAACCACATTTCTGGAAGCGGTGTTGAATGGTATCTTTAGAAACATGTTTCCAAGCCAATTGCAACCAGTGAATAGCTTTTAAAATGTTGACATCTTGGATGATTTCTGAC
>RDPX01000370.1:671695-704846 GCA_003991215.1 Morbakka virulenta
GATAATTAAAGATACTTTAGCTGCTGATAACCTAATGGTAAATGAAGATAAGACAGAACACACGACATTAAAACGTATTCCCAGCACATGCGAAGGTGATGAAAGTTGGCGACATGCAAAAAAGTTGGGTTCGAAATTAGGGACACAAGAAGACCTGTTAAACAGAAAAATTCTCGCCACAACCAGTCTACAAAAATTGAAAAGTCTCTGGTTCAACAAAAGCAAGATACCCATCGAACTGAAGATTCGTGTTTGTAAAGCTGTGGTTAAATCGATTCTGCTTTACAACTGCGGAACATGGGGTTTGACGAAAAGTGACGAAGAAATGAACGCTTTTCACAGACAACAACTTCGAAATGTTCTCAATGTTGTCTATCCTGCTGTCATCAAAAGCAAGAAACTGTACGAAGTTACGAAGGAAAAACCTATGATCTTGGACATCATATCAGCGCGATGGAGACTTTTTGGTCACATACTCCGGCTGCCAGAAAATACACCTGCACAGATGGCAATGAAATACTACTTTTCGCCTTCCGAATCGAACAAGTTTCGTGGAAGACAAAAGATTACATTACCAACATCATTAGACAATGATATCATAACTGCGAAATCCCACAGCGAATCGATATCACAAACATTTCCTGAATTGAATGAATTAAAGTCGTTGAATGATCTGGAAACATTGAAACATATTGCATCTGATAGAAATACTTGGAAAACTGTCACAAAATACATTTACGTGGCGGCAGAAGCAGCAGCATTTGAGAAATTGAATGTGAGCAGCGAAGACTGCTGAAAAAAAAGAAGAAAAGAAGAAAGATGGAGCATGAATCTTTTGCTAGAGGTTATCATGCCTACATGTATATTTGGAAGCCTTTCATGGGAGAGGTATTGGAATGTGTAAGAGAACCAACTAACAAAGAAGATAAAAATGCTGTTGCCATTATTAGAACAAACTCGACTGGGGAGAAATCCATCGTTTGACACATCCCAAAAATTATTTCCAAAGAGGTATCCAAATTTCTGACAATTCCTCGTTGTTCCCTGGAAGCAGAAGTTACTGGTAAAAGAGTAAATGGTGGAGGTGGATATGGACTTGAAATCCCAGTTACATACCGATTTTATGGTCCGGAAAAAGCTATAGAGTGGCTTAAAAGAAGGATAGACTTGGTTCAAAAGGAATTAGAGAGTATTGTTGAAAAATGTCTGAAATAAAAAAAAAAAGAACGAATGTCGTGTTTTCTTGATTTTTGTACCGTCCGCAATATAGAGTTTTTTCCAAGCAGACCCTTCAATCGGGACCATAAAAATGTGTCCGTTATACAGAGGTGTCCGCAAAAAGTGTCCGCTATAAAGAGTTTTTTTTATAAGGATTTGACCGCATTTCACTCGGTTCCTAAAAAAATCGTCTGGTGTAGAGAGGTGTCCGCTATAAAGCATGTCCGCTATGGGCAGATTTCACTGTACTTAAAAGAATCAATTTTTATATCAAAATATTCTTCCGATTCGCAAGGTACATTCTATATTACACCCACTATTAAACGTCCTCGGCAAGTCATGGATTGGGCTGTGAATACCAAAAAACAACAAAATCAATCTTAAAATTTATTCGCCTCTGATGAAGAGAATTTGCCCATACACAATAAGAGATCGCTACTGGTACACTTAATCCAATTGAGCCGATGAAGTGAGCAAAACATATAGGCAACTACTACAATACAGCCAAATATATAACGCTTTGTTAAGTGGTACATTTCATTGATTTGAAAAGTTTTAAGAAGTTATTTGGTATCTGATCTTGGAAATCAAAAGACAGCCATCAAAGATGTTATAACAAATTCTTAATGGAGCCACAGCGAGTGATTACATTCGGTAATTCTTGATATTACATGAAAATAAAATTGCAATTGATGTGCAATCAGGCAAAGCTATGCTTGTTCAACAAAACAAAAACTCGATATTACATAACGATATGAAATTAACGAAAAAATACGCAGAATATAACGTTGATTTAACTGAAGGTAAAGATGTTACTGATGATCTTATGCTTGCACAAACACAAATCATATGGATTTTTATAGCAAAAACCAAAATAAAGGTATTGATTTGAAAATTGGAAGTATTCTACCTACTTATCTGGTTAGGCAAGGTGGTAGCCTCTTTCCAACTTTGGCTGCAAAGATTATTCCTTTTGCCATAAAAGCAATATAAAAAATCTTTCCTGGTCTTCTACTGGTGGTGTTTCAGCACCGACCTAAGTTGTTACTAAGAAAATTTTGGAAGAAGAACAAATAGGTGGATCATTCATTATTCCACAAAAAATAATTAATCAGCTGATACCACAAAAGACTTTCTGACTGAGAAACAAAAAGAAATTTTAGTAAGAGGTTCACTGACAGGAAGACAGTTAAGAATTGCACCAACAAAAACACAGAGGCGGCTTTTGGGGGACTTTGTTGGCTGGTAGTGGTTTGCCCTTGTTGGTGAAGGCTTTTACAGTCTCTGGTCAAGAACGAGGTCGTGGATTACAAGCAAGACGCTTAAAAGGTTCTGGCCTTCAAGTTCATACATAAAACCCTATGATTTCACTTAATGTAACTCCATTTTTTACAACCCGATGATCAATAGTTGGTAATGGTAAAAAAAGGAGGGGTCTTTTGCTAGACAAAAACCCACCCGTTTGGTCCATTTCAACTATAGGGGACATATTTTGAGTAGACCAAAATGTATGGATAAGCTGATATTAAATATTGATATCAACAATTAGATAAGATATTAAGACGTGACAAAATTAATTTTATCAAGCAATTTTAACATTAAATTTGGTTATTACTGTTTGTATTATTGTAATGAAAGAAGCATAGGAAAGTCATATGAAATAGAGAAATCTTTTTCACATACTAATACATGGTCCAGTCAAAAATTAATTACCAATTATTTCCAAAAATTATCTAACTAGTTTATTGTTGGAGGGAGCAAGCGACCGAGAACAACATGCTACAGGCCATAAAATATCAGTAGTATCGGATAGTCTGTCTGTGTTGGTGCCCTGTCATTTCATGACGTTGCCGATCATTACTTTCCAAAGCCATGATCGGATATTACAGGGTATAAATAGTAATAATTTTGTAAACAGATGGGGAAAAGCTACAGCACCAAATCTGTCTTTTTCAGAAACGGTAGGAGATAATTCTGAACAATACTTAGTACTGAAAAGCTCTTTGATTAGAAATTTATATACATTCTGGAGGAACACACCAAAGAAAAGGAAATGGAAAGAACAAAGGCAAAGTGTATAACTTGCCATCGTGTTGTGATTTGTAGAATGTAATTTTCTTTTGTTTTATTGTCAACATGATGGACCAAAGTCCACCCTAATATTAATACACTTAAAATTAATGACAATTTTTTTGTTTGTATTAACGTTAGGGAAAAGTGGGATGGTATACTTTGCTGGTTTTATATATATATATATATATATATATATATATATATATATATATATATATATATANTGAAAAGCTCTTTGATTAGAAATTTATATACATTCTGGAGGAACACACCAAAGAAAAGGAAATGGAAAGAACAAAGGCAAAGTGTATAACTTGCCATCGTGTTGTGATTTGTAGAATGTAATTTTCTTTTGTTTTATTGTCAACATGATGGACCAAAGTCCACCCTAATATTAATACACTTAAAATTAATGACAATTTTTTTGTTTGTATTAACGTTAGGGAAAAGTGGGATGGTATACTTTGCTGGTTTTATATATATATATAAATATATTAATACATGCAAACTTGCTCCCTCGAACACGTTCCACACCTGAGTGCGGACGTTTTTTTTCTGGTATTTATAGATATGGTAGGAATTAGTAATGGTCCACCTGAGAATAACAAAACAATTAATGTGATATCATTAAAATCGAATGAATGGAATAGGTATAAAAATAGAATCGTAAATTTAAAGTATCCTGTAATAGGTAGGTCAATTTGAATTGCTCAAACAATCGGTACCTTAATAACACTCCGGAGGATAAATTCATAATAAGATTGACATAAATAAAAGTAATGATCTTTTTTTGTCTTCAAAACCCACGCAGATTTAATAGTTCAGCTGTTTCTCTTGTTTTCTTACAAAAAAAATACACTTATAATCATTTTTGGAGTCGGATTTATAAGAATTTTACATTCGAAATGGGTATGCAATGTATAAAATCGATAGAGGATTGTCCTTTGAGGCTGCTTACACTAAACAAGGAAAATTGCAATATTCTCTTATCATACTTAATATGAAAACCACGCCAACCAAACAAATGTGAATAATCAGCCAATGTTGTGTTCCAAAGCTAATAAGATCAGCAATTGTTATAATCTTAATTGCAACGGTAATCAGTGAATGATTGCAATGTAAATGAAAATCCACCATCTGGTGTTAATGATCTGGTGGATATTTTTATTGGATATAAACTAAATTTGTTCGATCCCAATATATATTGAACTCGAAACGGTCTTTTTGGTCACGATAATGCTGGGTGGACAAATTTGTTTCATTTGGTCCATCAGGTGATTTAATCGGTTAGCAAAGCCACGAATATTTGTTGATCAAATAAATCAAGGGTTTGGTGTAATGATCAGAATCCTTGTGATTTTACTGAAGGAACATCAACAGGTTCAAATCGAATGACGTTTGGAGATTTTAATTGCTTGATTTGAATTCTCCCTTTCATGTCTCTATTATTTTTGTTGGCTTTGTAAAGTACAACACTATCAGACTAAGACATTGAGTTACATCATCGTGTGCTTGTAGAAAATTGGTATAAGATCGATCACGACGCAATAACTTTTAATTAAAAAATATTTACCAAAGTGGTATAAAATGGATAACCCAAACAATTGTTTAAAGTACATCAAAACACATTTCAAAGAAATGAAAGAAATATATCCTACTTTTGATGATCAAATTCTTAAAAGTGCAATGATCTATCAATACTTAGTGAAAACGTCATTAAAAAAATGTACAACGATTAGATTAATCCTCGAA
Organism: Morbakka virulenta; assembly: GCA_003991215.1. NCBI lineage: Eukaryota > Metazoa > Cnidaria > Cubozoa > Carybdeida > Carukiidae > Morbakka > Morbakka virulenta. The sequence goes on from RDPX01000370.1 coordinate 676,739, forward strand.
GAATATGATGGGGAAATTGGATTAATCGGACCCGGTGACGGGTGCTTTACACGCTATTTAGAAAGATTATTTGATAAATTTAAGTGCTGCCATGTACACAGCGCTTTTCATGATGCATACGGCCGTTTCTATGATAAATACAAAATAGGACAAGGTTACACTTACTGTATTCCTAAGAGATTTACACCTTGGTGCCTTAAAAAATCGCCAGTGTTAGGTCATTTGACTGGGTTTATTTGGAGTATATTTAATTCGCACAAGTATTAGAATTTCATTCATTAATGGTTTTAATGATAATAATATTTTTTTATTTGTTTTCAAGTTTTAACGTCATTTTCCCCAGCAATTAAGGCTCAGATGGTGCCCTTAGAGGGACTTTTGTTTCGGCAGAGAGGGATTTCTTGGCCGGATGCCCTTCCTGACGCCAACCAACGCCTTTTTTCTTTTGTAATGTTCCAAATTCTCCTCATCTGTCATGGAATCGAACCCGGAACCTCTTGGTTACTGTGCAACCGCAGTAACAATTAAGACACGAGTCCTCTGGTTTTAATAATAATAATAATAATAATAATAATAATAATAATAATAATGATAGTGATAATACCAACTAATATTAAGTCAACCTTTTACGATTTTATTAATCTTATCATCAAATAAGGCAATTATTCTTGTGTAATACTGTCAATAATAACATAAATTTTTTTATTTAGTTATCTTTATATTATCACTTTTAATAACCAAAAATTTAAATATCTTCAAAAAAAGGTAAAAAAAATATTGATTTTTTGTTTTCCATTTCCATCAATTTGTTTTGTTATTTTATCTATCCTAAGAAAAATCTGTTTTATTCTATACTTTTCTCTGTGGTATTTGTATGATAGTTTTACTTGTAATATCGAAAAGTTTCTTTTTAATATAATATTTTTGTTGGTCAATTTAGTTTCTCACTACTCTTCTCTATTTTTATGAAAATCAGTATTATCAGAAACAAGTTTATACCTATCAACAAACCTACAACTTTAATTTCCTAATAGTTGATTATCATTAATTAAGTCTTTTTATAACCACTTATGTTATCTTTTTTCTCACAATCTTCCTCGTTAAAAATTCCTTTAATACCTCTTTACAAAAAGGATAATAGTCTTCATTTTCACAATACACTTTTATATGATATTGTACGAGGTTTTATTTTAAGTAATTTTCTGATAAATAATCTGCTTGTTTTATTTTACTAGAATAATAGCACCTAAAACGCTAGTGTCAAAAATGTCTTACAAATACCTTAAAAAGATCTTTTTAAGATTGCTGGGAATAATCATACATCAAAGCTATGTTGTGATATATATGATTCCCATTATCAAATCAAATGGCTAACACTACTTACTATCATTGAATGGTGTTCATTATGTGTAAAAAACAGATGGTGTACATGTGTATTTAAATATATATGGAGCCTTCGACTAAATCATGACCATCGTCGCGATTTTATCGCCTTGATAGACCCACCCCAGGGAGACTGCGACTAGAACATTAAGCTTCCCCTTAATGACATTCTGATGCTGACATTGCCAAATGTAATCTGGCCTAATCGACATATCATTTTCTACATTCTTTCCCTCGCTGTCAGCATTCGATAAACAAACACCTCTCAAATAGTCATCCATCTGCTTGGCAACTCCTCCCAAAGGTATCCATACTAATTGTTTCCTTCCTAACGGGCTAATGTCCAAGTTTTTCTTATCGCATTAATTGTGGTGAATAAGCGATGGCTTTAAGCATCAAAAGAAACATTGACATTAATATCACAGTGGTAAACCTTAGCACAAATTGTCTGCAAAACAATTTATTTACCGAACTTACTACTAGTAGCGAGGTTTATCTAAATGTGAGTACTAATATGATTGCCTACGACATACTCGCCAGTTCCTACTGCAATGACTACTAGCACGGGGCCATTCGAATTACTCTCACACTTAACACAGAACAATGACGAATGATGACGTTCACCACTACACTTACAATTTTGATATTGTGTTCTTTCGCTTAACATAAAAAACAACCAACATACATCGTAATTCTTTCCTTCTTTCGATGGGTTCAGCTTTTCTGTCTTTATTGTTCGTGGGCTCCCAAACAGAAGGCAAGATTGTTTTTTCCTCTGTTTGAAATGCTGTCAATGGTAAAGCTGTTGCTGACGACGCCGGTACGGCCCCCTTTTCGGTCAAGCTCCTCTTTGCTTTGGATGTTGAACAAAAAGTCCTTGGTCCTTGCGCAAACGAAGCTTCTTTGAAAATGCCTTCACCAGGCAGATATGTAGTGTCATTTCTCATATCCAAACGAACTGTCAATGATGGATGGAACGGTTAATTTTAAGCCAGTGATCTCAAAACAAAAACAATGGCAACAAAAACCTGATGGAAACGTTTGAAGTGACAGCGAATGAAGTGAAGATAAAGAATTGCTTTTCAAATTACAGCTTCCCCGAACTTTTCACTCTTAATTAAAAGAGTACGGGTACGGCCTTGTTTATGCTTGTAAAAAATATCCCCGTCATTTCTTTAGGTTCTGTGAAATTTGTGTGCGTTTTCTCCAAATTTCCTTGCTTCTAACATAGATAGCTTTGCTCTCACATTATTCTTTTCTGTTTGTTTTGTTTTTCCGTTTAATAACTCATTTTCTTTGAATGAAACCAACTGTAACAATTCAAAAAGAATGCTCCATCTCAGGATGTTCTCACAATCTAAGAACTTAACTGCTTGTAATTCAGAAATTTAAGCATTAAGCATTTCATAAATTTAACAAAAGCAAACAATAACAAAAAAAGCAGTTGTGTTTCTGTCAATGAAGTATTTTTAATTGTTAACTTGTCACCTAGTTAATACAACAACTTCAGGAAATGATCTGAAGGGGAACGGAAACCGACTAACTGGTAATGAGCATAACTCTCAGCAGACACCTTTTTGCCCAGAATATGCGTTTCCCTTCACTATCACAACTCAAGGAGATATATTTATGTCAAGAAAGTCAATTTCTGATGATTTTATGAACTAATATTGGTGGATATATTACAATAATATATTATCAAAGAGAATGTGCCCTTTTAGTTTTACCCAAATCCAATTTTGAGGTTAATATGCTAACAGTATGGCTGTAACTTATACCATTATGCTACCACTAATCACTCTCCGGACCTCATAAAGCTTAATACTAGATCTGTAATCTTCTACTATAAGTTTACTTCGACTATTAAATTTGGTTATTTCAGTTAATAACTCTACATAACTTTGGTTCCAACATTCGGTTTTGATTTGCCTTTGCATGCTGACATGGTATTTATTTTTCTAATTTAGATGTTAAACCACTAATGCGCTAACAGTCTGACTGTAACCTTTACCAATATATTACCACTACTCACTCTCTGGTCCTTATAAAGCTCAACACTAGATTTGTATTCTTTTACTTTAAGTTTACTTCGACTATTAAACTCGATAAATCTTGACCTTTATGATCTCTCTTATGAATGTCACTGACTAAAAAAAAAATTTACTATATCCATTTTAATCATCACAGTAATTATCTATACCTCACAAATGTGACCCTTCTTGATTGGTCAGTTGGGGATAGGAATAAAATGAATTTCTCATGAACTAGTGACGATTAGGTTAGTGTGTAGAGGTTTCTGGAGAAATATTCAAAATTGCCTGTTATTATTGGACAATGCGAAGAGATATCAGTTGCCTGAAAAAGTAATGAATCGTCCCTCCCACATCTGAGCCCCCAAAGAAGGCCTTCTACAGCAGTGTTCTGAGGAGTCATTCACGGTGTGACATAAAAACAAATAAGGAAATTTATTGGAATTTAATTAATAAATCGTACGGCAACTGGCTTGTTAAATAGTGTTTCTTTCCAAAATTTCTAATGAGTTAAAGATGAGAAACCTTCGCAGACAATTTTGTGCAAGACTTCCACTTATCAGCTTTTGTCAGCTGGTAACTCCCCATCCAACACCTCTACCGAATAACAAAAAGAGACTGGAAAACTCCTGAGTTTTGCGAAAAGGCTCTTGGGATAACTTGATAATGTATTGTGGTGACGCATCCTTAACAACCCATGCCACGTGTGATAGAAACAGAACATTGATTGGTTAAAAACAGGAAAAACCGGTTTATCCCGGTGAAGTATAAAGCAGGAAAAAGAAATTTCATCATGTGTCTTTCGAGGGCTTTTTACTGTGGTCAGCCATTTTGTTAATTCTGGTAAAAGTTTTCTGCGTCGTCGTGTTGAATATTTGGGTAACTTCTTTAATAGTCGAGAAACACTGGTGTGATTTAAGTAACACAGACATTTTGTGTAATTTTCAAAGGCAACAAGGAGCAATGTGTTGTTCTAATACGTTTGGATATATTGGAGACACCCGCTCGTTTATTCATTCTGTTATCTCCAAGAAAAAGATAAATCGAAGAAAGAAGAAGCCAAGTATGCTAATAGACGCTGTATTAAGTGCTACTACTAGGCGACTAAATGATGAAATTGCTTTTCGTTGTCGAAAGAGGAAATCTTCAGAACTGTATAATTTCAAACCGGGCAAGAATGGATGGTCAATGGTGCCCACAGATGATGATGATGATGAAATCGAAAATTTAGTAGGTATTAGTAGCTTTTTTAAAAAGGTGAACTGTTTTACAAATTCTAAAAGGAAGAGGGATGATTGTTTAGAACATATGAATGTTTCTTCGGAACCCCATGGACGTTTGAACAACAAAAATCTGTTCAACTCGGACCACATAACTCGTTGCAGCTGAGGGCGTCTCAAGCGATATTGTTATCGCCATTTCTCACCACTAATAATTTTCGAACATACCAAGAAACTCGAATGCTTCATTAACGATCTGTGCTGGCACGGGTTTGTGACTTTTTGCATGTTTCTTGTTTAGTTTTCACTAGGTTCTTGATATGGCAGCCATTTTGGTTTACCATGTTGCTAACAGATAGCACCTAGTTCGTTTGCTGAATTCTTTCAAGGCTTAACGACTATGCATTATGGTTGCGTTTGACACAGGCAATTTTTTTAAACTTGGTCAATAGATCTGTTGTGTTATTAGTGTGAGGTTGCGTTAGAAGATTGTAATAGAATTTTTTTTGGAGTCGACTGGTCGTTTTCACCAACAGCAAAAGGTTCTTTAGAAGAGACCTTGTTGAATTTGTAAATATGAAATTGTATATCTGTATTTTATACGTAAGCTTTTTAAATTGAACGGAAAAATTAATATTTGTTGCCTTGATTGCCTAATCTTGCAGATACAGGGCTACTGAAACATCCAGTTGATCAGGAGAGCAATACTAACAGAAGGATTCGTAGAAGGTAATGTGTGTTCGCAGTCTTGATATTTTTGGGCTACTCTGCTTATGCGGTCTTTTTCTTAATAAGTAAAATAAACCAACAGGATTTTAACCGTAAAATGTAAAGTTTTCGCTGGTATTTTTACATCGACACTTCCCGAGTGAAGAGTAATTATTTTCCTGTTTTGTTGTTATGGCCACAGGTGCCCTTAAACCTAAATTTGCAGTTGCCCCTTTTACTTTCAGCAACACAACTTGATTGTAGAGTAATAGCAAGAGGAAAACGGTAAAAACATGTTGAATAATTTGAATTAGCGGGAAATAGGAGGTTAACCGTTGTTCATAGCATGAAAAATCAAATATCTTTGAAATGTTAAAGCTAGACCATCTTTCAAAAGGTTGGGTTATGATTAAATATTCGTACTCCTGTTTGGAGGCTCATTTTTACGCTTGATGTTGGTTTAAGAACATTTTCGAAGAACTAATAATTTTGTTGGTTTCAATTATTTCAGCACCTTGTGGCGGTAAGAATTGGGAGGATCAATCGATAGCCATCGCCACTACATGGAGTCATTTTGGACTTGGTGTGTTGGATATCCATACTGCTCTCTCGTTGATGAAGCAAGGTTGCAATTTATTATTGTTTTTTCCCATGCATTTAACTTGATGCTAAAAATTCAAGACAAGAATTGTTAGTGTTTTTGCTTTTGCTGCGCGATGGGTGGGGAAAGATTTGCTTTGCAGCACGAAAGAAATCAACGTTTTAAGAGATGTTCCATTAAGGGAATATGTTTTTAATTTATGAACAAAAAAAAATTACTTTTTCTCGTTATTTTTCTATTCTTTTAAATGTGACAAGTTTTTCTGCAATAACTTGCAACGCGACACTTGCTCCTTTGATTTTAGAATAAAAGTGGTTTTTTTACATAAATATTTTCTTTTTGAGATTACTCTTTAACATGAACACAAAGTAAACTTAAAAAAACCCCGATGTGTGGCAATGAAATGACATGGTGATGTGTAATTATTTAAAGGTCTTGCATTCAGTTTTTAAAAACAGTATACTGGTGATGTATTTTGTGTCACATCAATGTTTTATTGTTCTCAACAGAATTTGAGATCTTACTTACTATTCAGCGAGAAAGTAAGCTTCCTTTCCTTGCAAACATTCTTCTTATATTCTTTAAATGAAGGACAATGAGGATTTTGTATTGATCTGGTTTTCTTTGAAAGTATATCTAAGCTACTATTAATGTTCCAATGTTGAGGATTTGCTTTTTACTGAATAGCATTTGTTGATAAATGAAGTTATCTTGCATAAACTATCCTATGTTTTCTCTGATCGTTTTAATTTTATTTTCCAATTTATGACCAGCGCGAGAGGTTTTTTAGAATTTTTATTGTATGGCCAAAACTGCGTTGTTTTATTTCAATTGGTCCCAATATATACAATACTAAGATAAAAGATTTAAATTAATTAAAAGAAAAGTCGCAGACAAGAGTGCTGCTCCACACTTTTTGTATCCCTTGTCTCTTTTTCTGTCGTAACAAATATTAAACTTTACAGAACTTGCAATTGTTAATTGTATCTGGGCTGCAATCCCTGGCCCATTTGTAAACCCGTTATTTATTTATTTCGTTGAGTTTGGCCAATTGTTTAGCGATTATTTTATTGGGGTATTTTCATCGAGCAAAACACGATTAGTGCAGCTAAGATAGTGGATGAAAAGTAGTATTTCGCGCATTAATAGAGGAGAGGGATGTTGGTTTGGCTTGCTTTGCAACCTTTTCACATGCGAGATGCGTTTAACTAATTTGTAACTTTTTTTTTTTTAATTCACTGAAGTCCATTCTACTAGAGTTGTTTAGCAACCGTAAGCGGAACTTGAACATACGTGGTGAATACTGTGTCTATGCACGTATCTCATTGTACAACTTTTTCGTATTTTTAAATGTTAAATCGAGTTATGATGATGATGTAACTGCCCATTCTCACTGGCAATCGTAAATACAGTTGGATTTGATTTGTTTCATATTCTTTCTGTTTTAAAACAAATAGAAGCTAAACCCATGACAATGCTTTTCATGCATGATGCATGAATTTGGAAAGTTCAGTGTAAATAAAAATTGTTAATAATTAAAGGGTAACTGGTACATGCCCCCTGATCAGTAGATTTACCATTGTTAAGATGAATACGGTTATTGTATTGTGTTTTCATTTCCAAAAATTAAAACAAATTGAAATTTAGAGAAGGCAGTGAAAGCTGTTGTCAAAGAAGAGCGTTGTTTTTATGGAAATAATTGGTGCTGCATTGATGTGTTTTTGGCACAAGTTGACATTTTCTGGTCACCCAACTAAGCATGTCTTTTCAATAATTGTGTGTAAATGATTACACCTTATTTAGGGAAAGGTTTCGATAATTTGATGTAAATAAACTACTACACCCTCTTAAGGGGGGGCACCACTGTTAAAATTGGCTCCTATCTTGTCATGGTCGCCATTCTTCATTTATATTGATGTCCAATTCTAAGTTCTCAGTATTCTGAATTTTCAGTTATGAGAAAGCAGCTTTCCAAGAAAAAGAAGAGACTTGTTTCAAGACATGGATATTTTGGGCTGGTGAGAATTTTGAAGCTACCTTAGAAATGAAAACGTCACTTTTAATCTTTTTTTTCTTCTTCATTTTGGTTTTAACTATGTCATTTTTTGTTTGTTTTTGTGGTGAATAAATATATAAAACAATCTATACTATACATGCCAGAGTAAAGAATAAGCATATGCTACTAATGCTGAAAATTAAATTTTTAATTCATCGAGTTTCTACTTTGTGTGAACAACTCTGACCAATTTGCGCACTGTGTTAATGTGTGTGTGTACCTCTATTTTATTTATTTAAATGATTACGTGCTATTCACAAATAATTTTTCCAAAGGAATAGCAAAACCCTTGCAGAAATTGTGCATATTAACATGTTTCGACATATAAATCCAACAAAGGAGTTTGATTGTTAAGGAAATATTGCAGAATTATGCGTGTTTACACAAGCTTCGAATAATCAAGTTGGTTCGTAGTGCTGTTTTGTGTCGCATCTTATGATGTTGTTTTGCATTGGAAACACCTATTTGTGCGCGTAGTTTTTGCTGCCATTAACATTTTTTTCCTTCAGCTTGTTATTCAATTATACTCTTAAATAGGCTCGGAATTTTGCTTGTATTGTGTTGTCACCAACCCTTCCCTATCAGCTGTCCGAAAAATTAATTTCAATTCCTTGTTGATTAAAGCAAGACACCTGCTAATCACCCGTTGTCTCATCTACGCGTATCGTATTGGCCTGCAGAAAAAAAGAACAGACTTGTATTGATGATGATAACGGTAATCTTACGTTGTTGATTATTTTACTTTGGCACTTTCAAATTTAGATTTAAAATAAAGAGAAAAAACCCATATGAGAATTGTTATATTTCCAACTTCGATTGTATACTGCCATTATAGGTCGTACAGAGAGAATTCGTGTCGAGAAAGTGCGAGTATAGATAAATTGTTTGTGATCTGGCTTTTCTGACTCGATGATATATGATTTTAAATATTAAAGCAAAAAGTATGCGTTTTAACAGGGGTAAAAATAGAATTTTGAATGGTTGACTTGAAAATTTTATTCATTTCTGGTTGCTGTTAATGATTTATTTTGCAGATAGGAAAAACATTTCTCTGTGGCAGAGGGAAGTTATGTTGCAAGTTGATTTAGTAGGTTTTTTTTATTTACCTTGTCTCCTTTAAAGAAGCATCTTGGTTGAGTCTGGATATATTGCACGATATTTTTTTGTGTGCATATTATGTATTTCGCATGTCCGTTGAGAATTTTTATGGAGGAAAAGAATGAAACCAATGAAACCTTTTTTTAAATTTTTTAATCCAAAAAAAATCACAGGTTTAAGTGAGGTTAGAACCCTGTGTGTCTTGACAAATTTTGTCTTCGAGTACTTAATATTGGAACTTGTTGAAAATGGTTTTCAAATGAATATGTTGTGGTGGGTTTGTTTGTCTTTTTATCTGTCTTGCTCAGTGTGCAGATAATAGTTAGACTGATAAAGTAGTAACTTTATAGAATAGTTTAGTGTATATATATAAGTATAGATACAGAGGTAGCAGTTTGTTTCAATTACTGATATCTTTTTTTCCCCCTTCATTTGCCACATTTGCTTTGTCAAACTTAATGTTAAAAAGGATATAAACCGCTCAGCATAAGAATGATGTGGCACCTTGGAACAGGGAAGTTAAGAATAGCAGTAGAAAACAAAATTGGATTTTGTATAGAGGTGATGAGTTAGTACCTAGGTCAAAATAGTATTTGCAACAGTTGCTGACACNTATATATATATATATATATATATATATAAATAAGTATAGATAAGTATAGATACAGAGGTAGCAGTTTGTTTTAATTACTGATATCTTTTTTTCCCCCTTCATTTGCCACATTTGCTTTGTCAAACTTAATGTTAAAAAGGATATAAACCGCTCAGCATAAGAATGATGTGGCACCTTGGAACAGGGAAGTTAAGAATAGCAGTAGAAAACAAAATTGGATTTTGTATAGAGGTGATGAGTTAGTACCTAGGTCACAATAGTATTTGCAACAGTTGCTGACACTTGGTTTTTGGCAAACTTGGCAATTAAATGGCCACTACTTCGTCATATTTGAATTACAGAGTTTAATATATTTTCTTTAGCCTGAGTAATTAGGTCCTTCCCTTTTCTTTCTTCTTTTCTTTCGTACGATTAGTAAGTTTTTGTATTGGATATTTTTTTTTGGTGGGTAGGAAATGCACCATGATCTACTGTGGGAAAAAGTTTGGAAAACAGCAAGTCGTGTGAAAGGAGCTTTTTTGTGTAAATAGCATTGAGACGACAACTATACATTAAAGCGATGACGGCTCTGTAATTGATTTTTTGTGGTGAAGGGTTTTAAAAATCAGTCGCCTTTTTTTAGACAATGCTGACTGGAGAAAATGGACTTAAACAGTTGTAGTTAGCTGTGTAATTGGTTTTGAATTTACTTGGGGTGGGGGAGTCTTGGAGAAACGTTAGTGAAATTAAAAGCAACGGTTGATCAAACTGAAGAAAGTACGAAGTGCCTATTGAATGCTATCGGGAGGACAGTGAGGCAGTATCGTACTAATTATCTAATGGTATGCAGATCATCCCATTCATATTTGTGCATGCAAATGTTGAATCTTTTTCAAAGGTAAATAGCAATTGCATACGGTCTTCTTCGTCAGTTGTTTTGGGCTAACATTTGCCCGACACGCGTCATTAAATGCAGCTTGTTTAATATTCCTATCGACTAAAGTGTAAAAACAGCAATTAATTTATGTACAATTCATTTCAAAACATTTCAGTTCAGAATTGGTGAGGTCGACCATTTTTTTAAAAAAGCTTCATTAAAATTGTTTTCTTGCACTGTGACTCGTATGTAAACACTGATTTGTTACGTGTTGACTCCTTTTAGCTGTGGTGCATTTAAATGCATGGGTTTTTTAAAAATCCTGTAATTTCGGGGAGCTTTTATCTTGAATTTCACTGTTTTTCCTGATACTTTTGCTTTTGGTTGTTGCTAGTAGAATTGTTGGCAAAAAATTTTGACATAATTGATGAGGTGGTAAAGCGCTGCGGTAAAATTGCATGAAAGGCGGTTGAATTGGCAACAGCTACTTGTAGTCAGCAGGCTCAAGGCGATGTTACTGAAGTAAAAGGCCCAACAAATAAGTTTTTTTGAATTGCATACGAATAGTGGGAGTTCCTGTTTCCCTTACGCATCATTCATTCCTTGATAGTCAATAGATCTGGTTAATTGCACGAGTGGTGGTCAAGCACCTCAAAACAATCATTGCTAGTTGGACGAAAGACAAGTAATTGGAGAACCGAGTGATGATCCGATGTATAAACCGTTGTGTTGTATAAACCGTTGCCCCCGGGCAAGAATAGGTCGAAACACGCCTTTGAAAGAAACGCAATTGCTGCGTGTGGTTTAGAGGTTACACTGGTTTGGATATGTGAAATAAAAATATAAGCGTGGGGTGAAAGATAAAAGCTCTGCACAACGGGCAGTTGGACTAAGTTTTTAAAGGGCCAAGACGAGAAAAGTGTTTTGTTTCAAGAAGGCTGGGGGTAGTCCAGTTTGCTACAAGGGTCTGTAAACGTTTTTAATACAGCAACGAGCAAAATTATTTTTATAATGCAGGGAGAAGTTGCCTCGGTATAATGGATGTTAAAGGCCGAAAAAGGATTGATAGAAAATTGAACAGGAAAGCAAGTTCACGCTTCCTTCGCTCACAGCAAAGTCTGGCGTTCACATGTAATGCTTTGACCAACTGCTTCTTTGATGGCTTTCAGGCGCGGGTTAATATTGACAAAGAATAATGGAGCTTCTTGTCAATTGTTGGTACGCCTGCTAATTTAATATACTAACAGGCGGGTACATTATCCAGCAATGAAACGTAAATGGCGTCATTAAAGGATTAAACTGATATTCTGTGGCCCTTGACCATCGAGGTAGTAGTGATGTACAGAGCGTTAATCACTGCTACCTCGTGTTGATGAGGTAGCATGATGTACAGAGCGTTGATCATTGCTACCTCCTGTTTCCAAAAACTCAATTTAACCGGCTTTCGAGGAGATGATCATGTTGTTAAGCGGTAAAGGTCGTTCCTGTGCGACCTTTTGAGCCAGTGGTACAGCTAAAAGTCTTCCTTTTCACTGCAACAGTGCATGAGTTAACGATCCATGTGCCGTTCTGCAGAGCGCTATTGTAAACGGCACGTTCTGTTTTACCCTGTGTGTTTTCACAGGTGCAAGTTTTTGTAAAATCTTTTGATAAAAATGCTTCGTGGTATCGTTAGTAGTTTTGTGTTTGTCTTTTTGCTTCCCNGTTGATCATTGCTACCTCCTGTTTCCAAAAACTCAATTTAACCGGCTTTCGAGGAGATGATCATGTTGTTAAGCGGTAAAGGTCGGTCCTGTGCGACCTTTTGAGCCAGTGGTACAGCTAAAAGTCTTCCTTTTCACTGCAACAGTGCATGAGTTAACGATCCATGTGCCGTTCTGCAGAGCGCTATTGTAAACGGCACGTTCTGTTTTACCCTGTGTGTTTTCACAGGTGCAAGTTTTTGTAAAATCTTTTGATAAAAATGCTTCGTGGTATCGTTAGTAGCTTTGTGTTGTGTTTGTCTTTTTGCTTGCCCTTTTTTTGAATCACCTATATCATTTGAAAGACCTTTATTGGACGTAATGACTTAGTGGTGCACGGTGTGTGCCTTGTCTGGCCTCCATATCACAGGCCGCATCGATTGGATGAGACTGAAAATGAACTACTTTCTGCTGCACTGAAAAATATGACGCTGAAGAGTCGAGATTAGCGAAGTAGCCAAAGGAGGTATATGGACCACTTGCAAACTAAATCGCTGGATATTATTTCGAATTATATAATTTATGTACTTGTGGTTGTTTGAAAAGAAAGCCCCTTGATCAATTGACGTGGTGGTTATTTTTCCTCTTGGATTCTTCGTATTGTTTCTGAAATGTGCGAGTTTAAGGTGCACGACTTCATCGAGGGTAACCCTCGATGGAGTCTGTTGCGCTGTGAAAGAGAAGGCGATCGCGCCTGAGGAAAATTCGTTTGCACTACACCCAAAGGTTTTAACGCGTTTGTTTCGGCATTTTTACGCGTGGGAATTAGTGTTCAATTTCTTTTAATTTTCATTTGAATGGCTCTCTCTCAATTTGTTTAGCGTTACTGTAAAAATGAATTTTGAAATTGATTGTTAGTTGTCAATTGCCATGCTACTTTGCTAATTATTTATTTGTCGACAAAATATATTTGTGAAGAGGAGGATGAGTATTCTCTGAGAAAGAACGACTTTGAAAGTTGAGTTTATGTAGCACATTGTTTCGCTGATATTACCCAGATCTTTAAAGCTTGAAATTTAATGATGAAATTCTATTGAAGGTCGCAAGATTGGGAAGAGGGCGATCAAATGTCCAAAGGTAGAAGTAAAATTACCGTACCGAAATCCAAATACCATCAACCAGGTGATGGAGGAGAGGTGGTTGTACCCACCTTCCTTCGTGGGACATTGAAAGATGTTTGCGCCTTAACCATGTGTTTAGGAACAATTTCAAATCACAACTTGACTGAAGAATTTATGTAGTTATGTGCTGGATACTTGACATGTGCACTTGATGCCCGAGGGAAAAAAGCATTTGTGAGGAAAGGATATGTAAGTTGGCATCGGTGGTGCTGCAGGGAATGTCCAGGTAAATAGAACATGTCCACGCTCTATTAGAAAAGTTTTACCGCAGGCAGAAGCTTGTGATCAACCAATTGAGATCTGGTGCGATGAAGATCTTTCAACAATGCTGTGATGCGGATGTTGGTTGACAGTCGGGAAAGTATTTATATCCTGCCATGCAATAAAGCACTATGGCTTTTATGTGCTGTTTTGATGGGCTTGGTTGAAGATGTCTGGATATTCGGAGCCGAATTGAAAAATCGAAAAGCCCAAAGTATTTGCTGGGACGTATTACTCTATCTAAAGGTGTGAGTCGAAAGTGGCAAGGAGAATCTCCAGCAGCAGTTGTTGACGGGATGAACTTTAATTGCGAAGGTGAGGAAATCGATTTAACAGAAGTTAATGTGTTTTGTTCTGACGAAGGCACTGGCCGTCTAACTTAAAGAAAGGCGTGTGTCGATGTTTTGAGCTTTTTTTAAAATTTCGACCCCCTCTCCTCCGTTATTTAGATACACAAAAAGTTTACTTTGATAAAAAGAGTGAAAATAATAAGAGGAAGAAGTGGGTTTGGAATGACAGTAAAGCGATACTTGTAACAGCACAAGACTGAATACAAACCGGCCCCTGTGGCCGTCATGGCCGCGGCATCAACTTTAACCTACGTTTTTCTGAAATGTGTCGGCGCGAATCTCAACCGTCGGATACTTCATCCGAATTACGTACATGGGGCTTAACCTAGCATGGGACGACGACTTCAATTTGAAAGGTCGATTCCACTAATGACAACATGCAAAGAAGGCAAGGAAAACTAATATGCGGTGGGCGAGGATTTGGGAATTTAGTAAAGTTTATTAAAACACGACAATTTTCTAAAAATTGTTTGATCAGCTAGAAACAGATAAAAAGAATTGTTTTCGAGGCAAGTGTGTGTGGTGTGTAAACAAACGTGAAAATGTAAAATTCGGCGTGAATCCTGAAATAATCTTTGACAAGTAATTGGAATACAAATTAAATACTGACTTGTTCTTTGGCAGTTACAGGAAGATTTCTTAGGAAAACGGTGAACAGGGCAATGGGGTCAATACTAGGCCCAAAAATGCTTTCTTATAAAAATGTGTGCCTGCTCGAGATTTAGATTAAAATGTTTTGGTTGAATCCACGAGCAGCAGATAGAAATGTACTTGCGGTGTGTCGCAACCTATTCGATACTTCACTTTCCAGTAGGAGCCATCATGGCCCCTGTAAAACTGCAGCTTAGTCAATAACGTAAGGCAAACAAACGTCTGAAGAAAAACAAAGACGGTAACAAAAACTGAAAATTGTTGGACTCGTTTTGTGTACCAGCTACAACGTCCATTTCTTCTTGCTCAATATAACTACCACAACCATCGCCCAAGCATATCTAAAGTTTACCCATTTTTATGTCGGAAAAGGCGGCCACACCTGTAAACTAGCCAAATTCATGGAGGATCCGGTATTTTTTATGCAGGGTGTTGCGTCTGGGTATGATCACTTTCGTTGTTATTTCCTAACTTTTCATCATTTCTCTGTAAAATCATATGAAGACAGGGCTGTCTCTTTAGGTGGTACTTTATGATTAGGGGAATAACACTAGTGGGTTGGGATGGTAGAACAGTGTAACCATGCAGTTCTGAAGGCTTGATCACGTCATTTGACCCCATTTGCAACGATTAAACAGCCCGTTTCTTGGAAACAGGTGTATCTCGATGTCATAATCGAAATTTGCGACATGCCTCGCTCGATATAATCATTCTCGAACTTTTGCTGCTCTTTGTCGAATTTTTAAAAAAGCTGAAACAGGTCGGTGTTGGGTGTGACGTCATACCATACAATGTCATTCATTTTAGGGACATTCTTCTGAAACGGAGGGCTTACTTGCGCTTCCAGATAGTCGCAAAAAGAGGAAACTCGTCAAGTTAGAAATGCCTCGTGCTTATGCACGGGGCATTTCTAACTTGGCCGCTGAGGCATTTCCCTACAAACATAAATTACATTACAACCGTATGCTCAAGTAGTATTGTTACCTTGTTGATACGTCTTTCAGGCTGCACTCGACGAAGCTTTTATCATGCATTGTCGTGTGAAATCCTCAATTGCGGAGTTGGGTGTACGCTTACCATCACCACTAATTGTCATCATGATTTGTTTTGATGTGCAGAGAACCAAGAGAAGATACACTTTTTTTCGCGACTTTAAACCATTTTGGCTTGGAGTTAAAAAAGAAGTGAAAACTGCATTTTTGAATGTGAGTAAACAACGAATTTCTGAGATTCAAAAAGTTTAGTGTTGAACCTCTAAACTTTTTAAGCAGTAGAGAACTTCTTTTTTATTTATCACTTGCTTGTAAAAATATCGTGCATTAATAATTGTATGAGATACAGAAGCCTTCGGGTGTGTCTATCATCTTGTGTTGGAAAATAAATTCTACAATCGTGGCATATTTGTGATGACAGTATTTTGTGTACTTGGACAAAAAGTATCTGAAAGAACATGGCCAGGCTTTAACACAAGAGTCAACACTGATGGGCATAAGTGAGTTGTGTGTCTCCCATGGTAGGCAGAAAACAATTTTTTTTACCATTTTCAGGTAGGGGAATAATTAGCCTGGAATCAGATTGGCGTACTGGGATTGAAACTAATAAAACGACCACCGCCCAGTTTCATCAAAAAGAATGCTACGGAAGGTAAACTTAATGTGAATTCAGTTTATGCGAAAGTAAGTAAAACCAGAATTCTCTTGGGAAAAAGTAGGGGTTGAAGTAGAAAGATAGGGTTTTGCGGTAACATTGGCCCTAATGTATGAATAATGAGGTGAGTTTGTTGATGCTTTGAGGCGAAGTTATATCTTTTTTGTTTTGAAAATTCTAATCGTCACTTAATTTCACTCCATATGCGACTACATGGTTTTGGAATCTGACTTTTTAACAGAATATACCGGTTGTATGAACGAAGAATAGCGCTTAACCAAACAGTAATTACTAGCTTACAGTAAAATCCAAATCACCAATTTATAAATTAGGGCATTGCAGCATCAGTGCCAAGCGAGATTGATACTGGAAATGAAATCAAAACATCTGGACTAGATTTCTCCCTGATTCCCAACGTACATGGTGCAAAGTTAAGCTTTAAGAATTTATTAGGCTGCGGGACGGAGATTATTATACTACTATAAACAGAGATTGAAACCAGACAATTTCCGTTACTCAATGTCAAGTAAAATAGAAAATCTAATATGGAGAATGAATAGAAAAATGTTAGAAGAACATGGGCTTCTCCATCGTACCGAATAGCTAACTCTCAGCTGGACTGTAGTTTTACCTAAAGCTAGGTGCTTGAATAGATACCTAACCAGTAAATCACTTCACAATCTTCTGAGTTTAGAACAATTGTATAAAATAAATGGGGGGGAAAAAAGTAAAAAGTGTGCACATCCATAAGTACCACAATTCCGTCACCCAGTTGTACGCAGTTACGTACTCCACCCCCTACTTAGCTTGCGTACGTACTGTATATGATGACCCCTTAACGTTCCTGGTTTCGCCCCAAGCCTTAAGTTCCAGGAAAGGAATCTCTGTTGTCCTAATTTCCTGGAACGGAGAAATACGATTCAGGTAAATCTAACAGTTCTTCGGCCACGATTGAAATAATAGTTTTACAAATCCATTACGGTATGCTTAACGATTCCATATCTATTAGGCTGATACGATTCTGTAACTCGGCTATTTCACTACAACAAAAAGAACTCTTGTGAGCAAAAATCCGTGCGTTTGGACAAAAAACCCCACTTNGTGTATGGGATACAGAAGCCTTCTGGTGTGTCTATCATCTTGTGTTGGAAAATAAATTCTACAATCGTGGCATATTTGTGATGACAGTATTTTGTGTACTTGGACAAAAAGTATCTGAAAGAACATGGCCAGGCTTTAACACAAGAGTCAACACTGATGGGCATAAGTGAGTTGTGTGTCTCCCATGGTAGGCAGAAAACAATTTTTTTTACCATTTTCAGGTAGGGGAATAATTAGCCTGGAATCAGATTGGCGTACTGGGATTGAGACTAATAAAACGACCACCGCCCAGTTTCATCAAAAAGAATGCTACGGAAGGTAAACTTAATGTGAATTCAGTTTATGCGAAAGTAAGTAAAACCAGAATTCTCTTGGGAAAAAGTAGGGGTCGAAGTAGAAAGATAGGGTTTTGCGGTAACATTGGCCCTAATGTATGAATAATGAGGTGAGTTTGTTGATGCTTTGAGGCGAAGTTATATCTTTTTTGTTTTGAAAATTCTAATCGTCACTTAATTTCACTCCATATGCGACTACATGGTTTTGGAATCTGACTTTTTAACAGAATATACCGGTTGTATGAACGAAGAATAGCGCTTAACCAAACAGTAATTACTAGCTTACAGTAAAATCCAAATCACCAATTTATCAATTAGGGCATTGCAGCATCAGTGCCAAGCGAGATTGATACTGGAAATGAAATCAAAACATCTGGACTAGATTTCTCCCTGATTCCCAACGTACATGGTGCAAAGTTAAGCTTTAAGAATTTATTAGGCTGCGGGACGGAGATTATTATACTACTATAAACAGAGATTGAAACCAGACAATTTCCGTTACTCAATGTCAAGTAAAATAGAAAATCTAATATGGAGAATGAATAGAAAAATGTTAGAAGAACATGGGCTTCTCCATCGTACCGAATAGCTAACTCTCAGCTGGACTGTAGTTTTACCTAAAGCTAGGTGCTTGAATAGATACCTAACCAGTAAATCACTTCACAATCTTCTGAGTTTAGAACAATTGTATAAAATAAATGGGGGGGAAAAAAGTAAAAAGTGTGCACATCCATAAGTACCACAATTCCGTCACCCAGTTGTACGCAGTTACGTACTCCACCCCCTACTTAGCTTGCGTACGTACTGTATATGATGACCCCTTAACGTTCCTGGTTTCGCCCCAAGCCTTAAGTTCCAGGAAAGGAATCTCTGTTGTCCTAATTTCCTGGAACGGAGAAATACGATTCAGGTAAATCTAACAGTTCTTCGGCCACGATTGAAATAATAGTTTTACAAATCCATTACGGTATGCTTAACGATTCCATATCTATTAGGCTGATACGATTCTGTAACTCGGCTATTTCACTACAACAAAAAGAACTCTTGTGAGCAAAAATCCGTGCGTTTGGACAAAAAACCCCACTTCTTGCCCAACGTGACTACGATGGCATATTATAGCCTGGAGCCAAACCTAAGAGTTTTTTACCAAAAACCTCAGGAAAGACCTTTGTTTACATTTTTCACATAAGCTATTGGAAACCTGCAAAAGGTGGTGAATTAATTTTGCAAAAACGTAACACCGATTAGCTGAGACCCTTGAAGACGAACTGGATTGACCAAAAATGCTAAAATTCAACATGGCTGCACAAATAAACATTCTGGATTGCAACACCAACGATGTACCGAACTTATATGAATCAAACTGTGCATTTAGTAAGTGTTAATAGAAAAAACAAAAAATACTTAGTGAAAATACTACGAAGAGTAAGCTGGTGAGTATAAGACAGTTTCCTGTTATCATACTACGCCGCCGCCAATGAAAATATAAATGACATCGTCACGACACGCCGATGATATAAACCAGTTAAATTAGGCTAATATTAATAACATTACGGGTAATTGTAGTCATTTAACAAACTTGATGTCGAGAAATATTAACTGGAAAAGACTGTACTGTCTTCAGGCAATTGCCCGATTTGTTTTGTCATGTTTGTCATTTTTCAATTTGGTGCCTTTCTGGTTTTGTGTTTCAACACGCACAACGCGCGAGCTATGGCCAGGGTTTAGTTTAATAATTAAAACTTATTAAGATGTAGCAACATCAGTTGATAGTTTGTGAAGGAAAAAGATGACGTAGAAATTTAAATAAGCTATTCCTATTATTCATACCACAATACATTTGGCTTTATTGGTTTTTCCGCATAAATTTTTGATTAACATACGCCAATAAGGCTCGTGGAATTTAAGTATTGGCGACATCGAAGGATTCTGTTGAGATAAAGTTGACTACAAAGTTGATCGTGTAGAGGTTCCGTTTAAAGTTAACGTAGAGGAATGCGTTCCTTTTTCAAGCCTTTTTGTTTGTTTTGTTTGGGTTTTTTTATTTTTCTGATCAATTTTTAAACCGAAATAAAGGTACGGTTTAAAATTTAAACATGAAACAGCGAAGTTATAAGTCAAGCGGTGTTGACTTGTAACGAGGAATAGGTTTGTGTGGTGGCCGCGAGGTATATTTACTCGAAGGAAAAACTCCTAATTGTTAAATGTTTCAAATTTCGTCTTCGTCAGTTATGCAAAACGAAATTACATATAGAGCATATAGAACACAAAACGATGTATAATAATGACAATAAAAATATCTAAACAATATAACCTGAATACGCAAGATGACACATAAATGCAAAGTGGGAAATGTCTAGGATGTGGTGTTACAAAGAGGTGTTGGAGAAGATAATGTACATATAGAAAAGAATAATAAATTATTTGTAAATTAAATGAAAATCTGAAAATAGCCCAACCCGACCGTACTCACACGGGTTCATTGAAATCCCGTGCATTGTTTACAGTTGGTATTTGAACGTTCCTATCCTCTAAAAGCTACTATTTTTGCCTGTGATACGTACTGTATCTAAGTGCGGCCAAAGTCTAAATCTCGCTATACTGACCGATTTGATAAACAGTTGAAGCTTGAGTGAAGTCTTCCGTGTGCTTTGGATTGTATCTGTTTTAGGCCACTGGTTACTTAGTTCTATTGTACTAATCTTCTCCTTCTGATTCTTGCTGAATTATTAAGAAAATTTCAGTCGACTCGATAGTGCTTCAAACAAGCATTGCCCTGTTAACATGTTTTCCTTGGATAATTCAATCCTCGTTACATGACCATATTAACTCGTTCCGATCAGACGTGCAGACCTACAGAAGTAAGTTTCACATTCAGTTACGCTCACGGTCTTGAACAGGTTGTTGGTTTTCCAATACGAAATCTTGATTCGAAATAGAAGACGTGTTTTGGATCTCTGTTTTGCTTCTGTTCCTGAACAGTGAACCTTTTATATTTATTTTCTTTAAACCATCTGATCAGTTGTTGCCAAATGTAGACTTCAAGTCAACTATTTTAAATCTTGTTGGCAACCATTATCGTAAGATTTTTAAATTAAATCGACCTGACCAGCTTGGATTTCGTTAACTTCTTAATGCATTTCTGGGCTATCATTTTTCAACTAATCGGTTTCTAATGATGCAGCTGAATTCAAAGAATGAACCAGAACCTAAACTTGATTTGGGGGCCGTTGATATATATATATATATATATATATATATATATATATATATATATATATATATATACACACATAAGCTAAAACACAAAAAATAAGAACTGTGATTGCAACTAATAGTTTTACGATATTTCGATCATCAGGCAATAACGCTTCAAATGCTGTTCAAGCTTCAAAAAACAAATCAAGTAGGCGGCTCATCAAAAATCAGGAAAGGTGGTCCCATGCGATTTGTCATCAGGTATGAAGTTGCGGAGGAGGAATTTGTNCAAGCATTGCCCTGTTAACATGTTTTCCTTGGATAATTCAATCCTCATTACATGACCATATTAACTCGTTCCGATCAGACGTGCAGACCTACAGAAGTAAGTTTCACATTCAGTTACGCTCACGGTCTTGAACAGGTTGTTGGTTTTCCAATACGAAATCTTGATTCGAAATAGAAGACGTGTTTTGGATCTCTGTTTTGCTTCTGTTCCTGAACAGTGAACCTTTTATATTTATTTTCTTTAAACCATCTGATCAGTTGTTGCCAAATGTAGACTTCAAGTCAACTATTTTAAATCTTGTTGGCAACCATTATCGTAAGATTTTTAAATTAAATCGACCTGACCAGCTTGGATTTCGTTAACTTCTTAATGCATTTCTGGGCTATCATTTTTCAACTAATCGGTTTCTAATGATGCAGCTGAATTCAAAGAATGAACCAGAACCTAAACTTGATTTGGGGGCCGTTGATATATATATATATATATATATATACACACACATAAGCTAAAACACAAAAAATAAGAACTGTGATTGCAACTAATAGTTTTACGATATTTCGATCATCAGGCAATAACGCTTCAAATGCTGTTCAAGCTTCAAAAAACAAATCAAGTAGGCGGCTCATCAAAAATCAGGAAAGGTGGTCCCATGCGATTTGTCATCAGGTATGAAGTTGCGGAGGAGGAATTTGTTTTCATGTTGGCATTTTGAAATAAGTTGATCTTGTGTTGAGAAGTTGAGAAGTTGTTTCTTGATGGTGTATGTTACAATGGACATTTTTTCAGTGAGATAAAGGGGGCATCTTTTTGTGCTGTTGTTGTAAGGGAGGGGGGGGGCTGATTTTAGGATAGAGCAAGATATTTTGGGTGCTTTTTCGGGTTTTTTCTTTGCTTCCCATACGAAACTGGATAGTGTTGTGCTGTGTTTGTATTTACTGTGGGTGAATGATAATTTATGTTGAGAGTGTCTGTGTTTCCTTGGCCTTTCGGTTAATCCTATGAAAACCTTTTCGATGTTAGGTGTTGTTGGTGTTCCTGTCGGTGGTGCCGATGATACTGTGGCCTGGTAGATGACGTTTGCTGTAGTGCATTTTCCTGGGAGAGTGCATTGACTTTTTGTTCTGCAGTTACAGAATTTGGTTTGTTGTTATTGTTTTGGGGCTGACGATGTTGTTACTGTGCCTTTTAATGATTTATGACATATTTTTTGTGCAGCTAAAGCTTAATTTTAAGGTGTTCCTGTTAAATATCTTGTGGAGTTTACTGGACGCAGGGAAATGTTTGTCGATGAGGCGTAGGAAGGCTTTTCCAATGTTTGTTTGGACGGTTTTGTTAAAAGGAGGATTGAACCAGATGATGTTTTGTTTTCTTGTGCTGTTGTGTGATTGGTGTGGTGTAAATTGTGGGCATGTTGGATGTCCACTATTTTTGAGGGCAGCTACGTACTCGGGTTTGGCGTCGTTGAATATTTCTTTATTGGAGGAGTTTTCAGATAGTCTCCTGCTGACGGATTTTAGGATTTCTTTAATAATGCTTGGTGGGTGGTTTGAAGAAGTGTTAATGTAGAGAAGTTGTTCATTTTCTTTCTTGTATTGGTGGTATGTGGACGATGTAATATCGAAGTTGACGTCAAGGAAGTCTACTTGCTTTTGGTTCGTCTTTATATCAATTTTAAATCCTATGCCCTTGAAAATTTTTAAAATGTCTTTTCTTGTTTTGTCTATTTGTGTACCGTTTGTATCTCGGAGAATGATTAAGCCGTCGTCTCTGTACAATCCATTGTCTTCCTTCAGAATTCTTTCACCTAGTTTGAACAGTATATAAATGACGACAAGGTCGCAGACTTCTGCTCCGTCGTAGCTACTCATGGTTACGTCAAAGTTTCCTGTAGTTGATCGTTTTGTCCATGGAGACCCGTTGTTGAATAGAAGAGATTTTCGGCAGTGGTTTCTAGTTTGGATGCTTTCGTCATCAATGTTAGTATGGAATCGTGCAAAAGAAATGGCGTTGTGCAGAATCGTTGGAGTTATAGAGGGGTAAAAGTATTTAATGTCCAGCTGTGTGAATGTGCATGATTGTTTTGATTTGATGTTGTTGAACCACTTGATGGCTGATGCCGTATTTTTCCATTGGTTTACTTTTGTAATATTCCTTAATTTCGAATTGATGTCGTCTAGTATGACCTTAACAATTTTTCCTATTTCGTTTTTTGTGGGGTTTATAAATATATATATGTAATATCACAGTTTGGTCAGTTGACCGTTTGGTAGTCTTAAAGTTGAAAAACTAACACTGGACGATTACCTTTTTCAACTAAATCTGGCCCATTATTCGAGAAGGAGTATACTGTAGGTTTAACTGTACTTGAAAAGCTTCAAGCCTGAAGCTTTGTGAGGACGTCATCCCAGTCGCTAGCAAAGCCACTCGCCATCAGAAATATAATTGTCAGCAAGTTTGCTTCTGGTAGGGTCATTAAAAGAATTTCAACTTGGAAACGTCGACAGAGAAGCTGCAATCGCAGAGTTGAACAATAGGAGATGCATATCAGATGAATACCCACAAACATTTGCATACAAGTTAACCACTTTGGTCAAGCTCGCCTGTCCTACTTTCGATGGCAGTACTCGAACTACAGCTGCCGAAGATTATTTTCTGAAAGAATTACACCCAAAAATGCAAATTACCCTGAAGTCACTGCCGAACTTCGCTGAGGCCAATATCGATAAGGTGTCAACAGAGATGATGAGATTACAATTGGCCGGTATTGATTCATTCGCTGTATGAGTGTCGAAAGTCCATCAGTGGTAGATGCACTCCCAGAAAAAGTAATGGAAAAGTTGAAAGGCGCATTGATTGACAGTCACGGGGGCAGCGTCGGGGGTACACAAGAATCTGCATCAGCAAACTTTGTTAGCAGTAAATGGCGTGACTACCAACGAAGAGGGAAACGAAATTCCTTCCCAAATAAATCTAATCAAGCAAGGGCTACTAATCAAAAAAATTTTCGAGAGGAAAAGTGCAATGTTGCTAAAGAATTTTCCGCTGTGCTCAAGGTACAGTTTGACAACATGAACGTGCACGCTTTATTAGACACTGGAGCAAGTTGTTCTCTAATCGATGTTGGCAGCCTTGAAATGCTGGGTTTAAACAAGAACATTATTGCAACTGAACATAACCTATTCGATGCATCTGGTAGAGAAATGAACGTAATTGGACCTGTAGTAGTAAACGTAAGTGTAGGAAATGTACATAAAAAGCAACAGTTGAAAGTTCTCAATGAAAAAACGTACAAGCACGTGTTATTGGGCAGAGATTTCCTTTCAAATTTCGGTACGATCGAATTTAATATGGTTGCCAATAGAGTTAAACTGGGTACAGAATGGTTTACACGCGTTTCTTCAAACGAAAAGGAGTCCGTTAGAGTGCAAAACAGGGTATCTTTACCCCCACGCTCCGAAAACATAGTCAATGTCAAATGCAGTAGCTCATTATCTTTGATAACTGCAGACTTTGAACCCAAACCTTTACGTGGAGTACCGGGTGTATACACTACACGTTGCAGAGTAATTTCAGATTTAAAGGGTATCTTTCAAATCACTTTACTAAATGTCAGTAATGAGAAGGTGACAGTACATTCTAGGAAATTGATAATTTAACGAAAGTTAACGAAAGTGTTTCAAAAATTGATCCAAAGGGAAATAACAATTCATCAAACCCCCAGTTAAATGTTAATCATGGAAATAATATTTCAAATGACGAAAAGAATCAGTTAGAGACTTTAATATTCAAGTACGGAGACATTTTTGCTTCTGGTCCAAAGAAACCAACACGTGTACGCAATATGACGCATCGAATAATTACAAATGATGCACAGCCAGTTCACTGGAAACCATATCGCATTCCTCATACTTGGGATGAAGAAGTTAGTAACCAAGTACAACAGATGCTTGACAATGGTATTATTCGACCATCTTCATCACCGTGGAACGCACCAGTTATTCTCGTCAAGAAAAAGGACGACTCTATGCGTTCCGTTTGTGATCTCAGAGGACTCAGTGATATAACAAAGGAGGACACGTATCCTCTACGGCATACTCGCGACGTGATCGACAAAACGCAAGGAGCGAAATTCTGGACAACTCTAGATGCTGCTTTTGCTTATTGGTCGATGCCGGTAACAGAAGGAGACAAAGAAAAAACAGCGTTTTCTGTTCCAAGAGCTAAATTCGAATTTGATACCACACCATTAGTCTAATGCAATAATGGAGCGTCCTACCAGAGGATTATGGATATTACATATCTGGACTTCCTTCCGACCGCATTTTGGCTTACATGAATGACATAGTCATATTTAGCGGAAATTTTCAGGAGCACGTTTACAATCTCGAGCAAGTATTTTCCAAATGCATTTTTGCAAGCGACAAAGTCAATTTTCTCGGTTTTGAGCTTTCGCAAGAAGGTATTAAACCACATGGTCGACTCACAGAAGCAATCAATAATTACAAACCTCCAGAGACTAGAAAGGAATTGAGAGGATTTCTCGGGCTTGCACTTTTTTACAGATCATTTATTCGAAATTTTTCCGAAATTTCCCAACCATTAAAAATGCTTACCAGTGAGACTGTCACATTTCAATAGAGTGATTCTTGTGAATCCGCATTTCTCCTTTTAAAAGAGAAACTATCATGCAAGCCAGTTTTATGCTTTCCAACATTAGGAGAACTGTTCATTGTGGAGGTCGATACCAATAATTGTCCAGGTGGTGGAGTTTTATCGCAAGTTGGAAACGACAATTGCTTGCAACCGGTAGCATATCTCTCTACAGCATTACAACCTTCAACAGAAAAACTGGTCGGCAACGACTAAAGAAGAATTCGGCCTTGTGTGTGCCATCAGACACTGGCGACTTTACCTGGCTGGCACAACATTCGTTTTGAAATCCGACCATAATCCTCTAACACACCTCCGTGAACAGAAGGATCCCCGAGGTAAATTTGCTCGTTGAATATCAGAATTAGAAGAGTTTGATTATTCAATCCAATACATTCTGGAAAAGTCCAATGTCAAGGCCGATGCGCTGTCATGAGATAAAGCAGTAAATGATGAACAACCACCAACAGAGTTTCAGGAAAACGTTTATGCTTTGTTTGGTGGTTAAATGGGATTTCGGGTCCAACTCAAGGAAGAACAATCGAAAGACCCCTCGATATCAGATGCAACAAAGCGAGTTCTGAAAGAAGAACAAATTTCGAAAGGTAAATTGAAGAGTCCAGTTGCAATTACGAGTATGGGATAGTGTGTTTACCAAATCATGCCGCCCAGTTATCCCTCCTTCGTTGCGGAAACTTATTGTGTCAGGATATCATAACATTGCTCATTTTGGAACAGACAAAGTGTATTCATTATTAAAAAACCGTTTTTACTGGGCTAATATGTACAGTTATATCAAATCGTTCCGCCACGGTTGTGAAATCTGTCAAGAAACCAAGTGCGCCACATCTCCACCAAAAGCACCTCTTTTCCTGATATTCATTCCAAATGCACCTATGCAGTTTTTGTCTATTGATATCGGTGATATTTTTCGAAATTCATACAAGCCATACCCTTTAGGGATCAGACGGCGCCAAAAATAGTTGAAGCTTTACTGAGAAACTGGATTTATATTCACGGCACCCCTTTCTATCTGTTATCTGATCAAGGCTCGAACGTGGATGGAGCAGTTATGGCTGAGGTTTGCAATGAACTCGGAATTGAAAATCGTAGATCTTCGGCATATCATAGTCAGGGTATGGATTCGCTGAAAGGAACATTCGTACACTCAAGGATTTATTGCGTGCTGTTTTGCTTCATCGTGGTTTACAACAATGCAAATGGCGCTCCAATTTACCTGGATTAGTGTTCGCCTTAAACACTAGGGAGAGCAAAGACACTTATTGTATTCCATACAGTGTCGTTTTCGGAAGATCTGCCGTTTTACCTCAAGATTGACAATTTATCTCCAGACCAACACGATAAAATGCAACCGACAGAATTGGAATATGCGACGACTGCATCAATGAAAGATATTTTTTCTCATATTATCGACACTTTAGAGGTAAATAAGCGGAAATGCAACATCAGTACAATAGAAATCTTCGTTTTATTGATTATTCTGAGGGACAACACGTTGGAGTAAAAGTGAAGCATTATAGGAATGGCGAAAATCGAAAGTTGGCCCCCCGTAGAGGTGGACCGTGGAAAATCATTTCCAAGGTTACCTAATGGAGTAAATTTCCAGATCGACCGTCTTTCATCAGTTGTGGACAACGCATTTCGAAATGAGCCTATCCCGAACATAAAATCGGACGCAGAATCAAAGTCAAGTAAAAGTGAATTGTCAGAGGACGGCGATTATTAAGATTCAGATTCAGATTCCGGTACAGACAACGAAGTCGAAAACGGTGAATTTGACAGTGAACGTTCAAGAAGAGCGAGACAGCCGCGATTATTACCGGACACCATTCCTTGGAGTGCAATTTGTATTTAATTATCGTTTATAATAAAACGTCGTTTATTTAGGAAGGGGAAAATGTAGGGAACCCCCTCCTGGAACCCTTTGTAAATAATCACGTGAAAATTAGTAGCATTTACGTTAAGCTAGGGCCTACCCTTTGTATTCGGTTACAGTCCTTCGTAGTACACTAAGTTCTATCGAATATAGTAACATACAAGAGAGAGAGAGAGAGAGAGAGAGAGAGAGAGAGAGAGAGAGAGAGAGAGAGAGAGAGAGAGAGAGAGAGAGAGAGAGAGAGAGAGAGAGAGAGAGAGAGAGAGAGAGAGAGAGAGAGAGAGAGAGAGAGAGAGAGAGA
>RDPX01000371.1:0-21009 GCA_003991215.1 Morbakka virulenta
TAAAAATGTACATAATAATAATAATAATAATAATAATAATAATAATAATAATAATAATAATAATAATTTAATAATAATAATAACTTTTAAACATTCTCTTTTCTTTTTATTTAATAACCAAAATATATTAATTAAATGTCTAACACAAAACAAAATAAAACAAAAAATACAATTTGAAATTTTAATAGAATTTCTGTATTGTATTATAGGGCTTCTATTTTTAAAAAAATATTAGTTTTTTTACCAATATGATACCAGCTCTGGGTGTATTCAGTCTTTTTGTTCCTCATAAAGTGAATAAAATGGGAGCATCTAATTAAAACGTCCTAAGAATCTGAGAATATCTACAATTTTCTCTGCATGTAAGTTTTGTTTTCTTCAGGTAGTTTTCAAAACGTGTAATGCTTTGCTTTTATGCTTTGCGTTACAAAGCCTAGGCTAGTTATTTCCCGGAGATTATGGGGGTGTTGTGACGTCGGAGAGTGAAGATCTCAGTGTAAGTGATTGTATCGTTTTGGTTTGTATTCTCGCGAGGTCAACAACACAGTAAATACTAAAGGTGCTGTGAAAGACACTGCCACTAAAATTTCATCTGACAATAATAACAACATGGCTGAAAAGTAGAAAACAAGGTGAAATGGTTGTTCTAATGAAGTGTAACACACAAAAACCACACAAAAACACAAACACACATATACATAACTATATAGATTTATTATATATATGTTTCCACATCAGATTTGACTACTCTGTGAATTTATTGTCTTATCTTCTGTCCATGACTTTTTACCTTCTATTCTCTTCCTGATCGATCGCTGATAGCCTGTACTTAACTGTATGGAGCTGATGGCAAATGATCACTTTCTATCTTTTCCGTGATAAATAAATAAAATATATAGTATATATATATATCTTTCACCATGTTTTTTTTTGTTTTTTTAGATCTTTGTAACAGAGGGTATGCTGAGTGTTGGGTACCCGTAACACATGTGGAAAGCAGCCACTGCCAGTCACAAGCCCGGGACCTCTGTTACAAACATGGTCTTTCTTATGCCTGTCTCTTATCTAAATTTCTGAAGCACTTCTTTTATGGCTTTGTTTATGTATTGCGTCTCGAGTAGTGTAAAATTTGTTTGTGATGTAAGAGGTTTTTTTATGTTATTATTTTGTCAAAATAAAAGCCTTGACATCTGACTGCTTGGAGTTTACTCCTAATACTACACGTATGTAAAAATTTATATATTAATATATACAGATGTGTGTATATGTGTGTTATTAGTGCCATCAATGATTTCTGAAAAGGAGTTTGTTACCTTGTGATGATTTTTTCAAACTGCTGCTTGATGCTTTGCAGAGACCCTTGTAATCGCCCTAGAAAAGCCGTGTGAATAAAGCACAACAAAAAATTTCAAATTAAAAAGGCGTAGTTTTCAAAGTAATTTTTTTAAAGACGAGTTTAAAGAACTATGCTAAGGGCCTCACGGTTTTGTTTCCTATGACCCAGGAAAAGAAATTCAGTTTATTGGTGCTTTGAAGAAATCAAAAAGTGCCATGTTTCCTCCATTATAGAGTAGGCACCTTAAAACTCCCCCTAAAAATAACTGCTTTCTACAAATTAAATTTTCGGACTCACTTTCTGGGTTGGTAGCCTTAAGCTGACTGCGTGCAAACAAAATATACAAGTGGAAGTTCTTTCCAATTTATGAATGTTAGAGCCATCTGGTATCTACATCCTCGTAAAGAGGCAATAACAGAATCTAAAAATCTGTTGCAATTAGCGGTAAAAAACCCCAGAATTTTCAAATGTCATTTACATGAAATTAAAAAAGAAGTCAATGTCTGTCTTTGACTTAACAAGTAATATGATTTAAAAGCCAAAAGAACATAATCTTACCGTTGGGTTATTTTTAAATGGGGAGTCTCCAAAATTGAATTTGAGCTCTGCATTCTACAATGAAAGTTTAAAACATTTTAAATATTTTTACGCATACAAAAACTGTAGGTAAACAATAAAAGCAAAAAATACACTTTTACACATGTTTACTTATTGAACTCAGTGGTCAGAGGTAGAATCTTATAGAAAGAGCTTTCTTACGTTGACGCACAACCTGAAAAATGCGGAGCACGCGATCACTTGTGACACCATGTCCATGGAATCCACAGTGTTTCTTGTATTTATTCAACTCCGCGACATTTCGAGTACAAAATCAATGCTTGATAATCAAACCTGTTATCCAATAAACGCTGCTCAATTTTCCCCTTCAGCTCAACAATACACACTGTCAATTTTCACTTTTCCTAATTAAGGGTATCTTGCGACATTCGTTTAAAAATTTTGGCCTAGTCCGTGACAAGAAAAAATTCCTCTTACCCGACCTGGCATAATTAAATATTTCTAATAAAAACTGTTAAGAGCCTTGGTAGGCATAAATTTATTAAGTGTAAGGGGTTATGAAGGAAAGGTTGTAAATATGCAGAGTTACCAAAGGATTGATTATAAGTACCCCAAGAAAGAGCTCGAAAAAATGTCAAACCAAGCAGCCTCATTGATGACCATTCCTCAAAAGGAGAAGCAATCTAACC
Source organism: Morbakka virulenta (assembly GCA_003991215.1). Lineage (NCBI taxonomy): Eukaryota > Metazoa > Cnidaria > Cubozoa > Carybdeida > Carukiidae > Morbakka > Morbakka virulenta. The sequence goes on from RDPX01000371.1 coordinate 2,584, forward strand.
AGGGTCAAAAGAGTAATAATAGTCCATGAATATTGGAGAGAGATGAGGGCTCAGCTTTTTATTGAACGACATCCGTTGCGCTTTTGCCTCACAGAAAGAAACTGGTAACTTCCTTTGACACTCTCCCACACCCTAAAAATCACACTCCAAATCTTTTCCAAGTTTGACTTGTTCCTGCTTAGTTCCCTTTTGTCTAATTCTAGAGTAAAAGTTAGTTCTATCACTATGGTTGTTGAAGAGCTGGTGCAAGTTTCCAGGTATATTACCGGTGTAAGGAAGGAAGTGATTTAGGGCAAGAATAGAATCTTAAGCAATGCTATGTAATTCCTGATGTAATTCCTTCCGGTGTGATACGCGTTTTACGATCTAATATAAAACACTAAATGGTACCAAAGACCCTCCTACAAATAGCACAATCAGAGAACTTATAAAACACGCCAGTGTGCCACAATTCATCCAATCCTTGCATATCTCTAAGGCCATACTAGGTCCTCCATTAGACTTGTCCATAAACTTATAGATATGTTCCACGAATTGCTGTCAAAAGATCAACCGTGGAGCGAAATCCTTTAAATCTAACATGCGCATCTACAGCGACCTTAGTAATATCTGAAAGGACGTTCGCTAGGGCAAGACGAATAATCTGCATTCTTGAAGACAATGGCAACATTAGAAAACTTTTAATGGAGATAAAAAAAAGATCCAGATGGGAAAGACTTAAAAAGTCTGGAAAGCAGGGAAAATAGCTCAGAAGCAGTCTTCCGGGTCAACTAATCGAATCAAATCCAGACCAAGTATTGACCAATCAATCTTTGCATCCAACCTTGGCTTTATGATTACATAATCTTAACTATTTACTATTTGCAAAGGAAAATACGGTAAAGAAACATCAGTATCACTTGGAGGATAGACACTACACGTCAAAGAAAACAAAATATCACCAAAGCGTGGAGGAACATATGTTTTGCCACAATTCAAATTACTATTGTGAACTTTCCATGTATTTCAATGTCTAATAAATTACGAAGAAAACTATTCACAAACTCACTTTACATAGCAATACTTAGCATTGAAAGTTACCCCTTTTACACGCACTGGCAGCCTGTCTGAAAGGTTCGTTAGTTTCATTATGTTGAAACTGAAGATAGAAATGACTGCTTTGAGCAATAATAAAAGAAAAATGAGCAATGAGCCATAAAGGAGAATTAAGCTTCCCTCTGTAACTACGACTAGTTACAAATGATTTAATATCAACCAGTACCTACTCCATGTATTCAGTTAACCAACAAAAGTCGATTTGCTAGTCGGAAATCCATGGAATGTTACCAAAAAACTGTTGAAATCCATCCCAGTTAGCCTGGCCAAATTCACATTCTTACGATGATGTGATTTGTCAACAAGAATGGAAACAGTTGCAATTAATTTTTAGTGGCAACAGTATGGTCAGAAGATCCAAAAGGAGGTAAAGATAGAGGTAACGACAAAACTGTACAATACTAGGGACCTGGCGTCACGGGACCAGGCGTCAAAAAGAGAACGAAAAGAAAAGGTTCTCCTTTGTCTGAATCAGGACATCTTGAGAGAAAATCAACAAGCTGTACAAGATCATGAGCAATAAATTGATAATATATATATATATATATATATATATATATATATATATATATATATATATATATATATATATATAAACACACACACACACACACACACACACACACACANGTTACCAAAAAACTGTTGAAATCCATCCCAGTTAGCCTGGCCAAATTCACATTCTTACGATGATGTGATTTGTCAACAAGAATGGAAACAGTTGCAATTAATTTTTAGTGGCAACAGTATGGTCAGAAGATCCAAAAGGAGGTAAAGATAGAGGTAACGACAAAACTGTACAATACTAGGGACCTGGCGTCACGGGACCAGGCGTCAAAAAGAGAACGAAAAGAAAAGGTTCTCCTTTGTCTGAATCAGGACATCTTGAGAGAAAATCAACAAGCTGTACAAGATCATGAGCAATAAATTGATAATATATATATATATATATATATATATACACACACACACACACACAAAACATGTTATCAAAGTCTGTCCTGCATGTTCAAAAACATTAGAAAGCGAAAGTTAATACAATGTCTTTAACTGAGACGAAGTTAAAAATTTCAAACCGAATGTTCAGGCTTTTAAGGGCCAGGCCTGAAAAAAAGCAAATGTTTAAATGACCTGGAGCATATTCAAAGTGACAAGGAGTTTTTCTCTACTTGCGACCAAGTAATAATAAAATTTGAGGTCAACGTTACTAGAGTTCTGCTTTCCAATTTAGAGTCTGGTTGTTAGTAATTTCAAAAAAAGCCTAACATTTTGATTTGGTTATTACGACGTTAGTAATGTCAAGAGGTGATAAATCGTTTCTATCGTCCTATCGTCTGTTTTGCGATGAATGTGGCCGTACAATTGGCCTTTTATATGATCGTGTATAAGTGCTACATGATTATCCACATGAGTTACAAGATATACGTATTACGTAACTCAGTATATCCGGGTATTGTTATGGGTGATGTTACGCTTCTTCAATCCCATTTTAGCCTCTGCTGCCCCGAATAGCAAGATCTCGGTTTTATCTTAATTAAAATCCAGGAATTTAAATTATCTGTTCAACATTGAGTAACAGGTTTTATGTCTTCACTAAGGGTGTCTTCCAAATTGTTTATATTTTTGTTAGCAAACAAGGCTAATTTACCGTAAGCGCCATTGATATATACCACAAGAGCAAATGCTGTTTTTCAGATCGCTAAAAACATCAGGGGTTAAATAATGGCCTCCTGAGGAACAACTAATTTATCTCATGAGGTTCTTTAAGTATGTGGTCTTTCTCCACAATTTGCCATTTATGAAATAAGTAGACCTAACCTAATTCAGGTTCTGACCAACCAATAGTTATTTTTAATACGGCTGGAAACAGGCTGTGAATGAAAATTACAGTGAAGGTAAGGAAAGGAGAATTTAGTGGAATTTAGCAACCCAAACTGAATGAAAAGCAAATAGCAGCATCAAAAACCAGTTATAATTCACACCATTGCCAAAAAGCAAAAAAAATTAATTGGTTAAACCAGAGATCGTTATAAACGATAACCCAAGAAATTAACCAATACAAAATGCAAATGAATTATTTTCTTCAGCGAAAGTAATAGCTCAAAAATAGCATTAAATTCAAATTCAATATCGCACATTCATGTTCTTCCTCAAACTATTGATCATTGTTGTACAACCATTATTTTGTCATCAGCATATCTCGCTATTAAAGTAACATCACAATACATTTATACCGCCGAAATTGAGTGCTGCAAGCTTGTATGGATACACTAAGTATACTTTACTGTTGTTCAAATATCTCAGGTAAAATATTCATGGATAGTTTTACGGCTTTCGAATTTTCTAGGTTTTGCTTGTGTCTCGTTGTAAAGACGAGTGTGACCACCACTAGTGTGTGCCTATGATCAGATTGTACTCACCTTAAGAGTTACCGAAGCAAAAAATGCAGATCCATGTAAACTTCTAGGGATTTCAAAGGCTCTTCCCAAGTCTTTACCTACGGTTTGAATAGAAAATATTACACGTTTATATGCGGGAATGCAGTAAAAGATAGTGATGAGTCCAGAAAATAAATCTAATGATCCTCGTTTTGAAATAAAAATCTCAACTTTTCTTCCAGGTGCCTCTTTTTCCCAATTTCATATGCACCACCACATAGTTCCAAAGTCTTACTTGCTCCTATTTACTTCTAAATGCTTTAATATTAACTCCAAAAACTAACAAGGTTGTTGATGTGCTTTGATAGTTTACGGTTACATTCAGTACACGTTAATAAACTATTAAACTCAAAACTGGAACTTTGAAATAAAAAAATAAAAACTACACAAACACCTGTACCCTTTAAGATGATCAATAAACTTACTAAATAATGAAACTTTTATGTTAATCTGCCATCGGCTATTCTTTTCTTCCATTCATTTTCAAATATCAATCCAGTAAACAGTATTTACACTTACCATTTTTGCTATATTTGATGCTGTAGTTATTTAAGTCAATGTAACATCCAATTGTATCATTCATTCCGAAAGGCTATTAGGACGTTTCAATGAAAAAGGAGAAAAATTTTAATATCGTTGAGCCAACAATTGAATAATCATTTTAAAAAAACAACACATGTTGATATCAAACCGAAGATCTCCCATGCGTACCACAGCATATGGAAAATTCACACTCAATATCTCTTTAAACAAAAAGTTTACAAAAAACGTGGTAAAATACTTCTAATACAACAAACTGGAACCAACAATACAACGGCCTTCCCTTTTTACAAAACTGAGCTACCGTAATTATTCGATTAAGTGCACAGTGTGCTTGAAAAATTCTGGGGATTCTAAAGGGTGCGCTTATTCAGGAGGTGCGCGTACTTGAGGGAGTGCACTTATTGGAAAAGTCAGTCAACTTATAAAGCACTTAATGTCTAAAATATCAACGTCGACATTCATCAAAAAGTGAAATTGACAAATACAAAGATATCTGTAAACATATGAACATTGTGATTTACGCACATGATGTTAAAAACATAATAGAATATACTCACTAAAATATATGTTTTTAGTGTCCTTATTCTTGATCTTCAATTTTTTACTTTGAAAAAAGGGTACGGCTGTTGAAAAGGAAATCTGCCAAAGAGGGTGCGCTTAATCGAGGGAGTGCGCTTATTAACTTTTTGGGGTTCCAAAGGGTGCGTCTATTCGAGGGGTGCGCTTATTCGAGTAGGATGCGGTAAATCGAATAATTACGGCATGATTCATTGTTTCATCGCATGCATGTTTTATTGAGATCATTTTCTTTAAAACTATATACTTAATTGCTTACGGTGATCTCAACGGTGAACATCAGACTAGAAAAAGATGCTCTTTTAGCAAATATTCATATCATTAAAAGCACTTCAACTCGTCATTAGAAAACTGTTTCGATTAATGTATAATATAAGTTCACTCCTTCATTTGATAATTAGTCCTGTGTTACCAATAAATGATGATCTATTGTTGAAAACAAAACTAACAACTGGGAAAAAGTGTTGTAATCAATATTACCCCCAAAAAGCTGCATTTTCTAAATTTTTCTACAAAGACAGGCTTTCTATTACTCTATACTATTTTCTTATCGGTTGATGCTTAGAAATATCAAGCTTGAAGCGATTCTTTAAACTAGAGATCCTATAAAATGATCTAAACCAATTATTCTCAGTCACTGATTTCATAAAACCTGGAGACAAATACCAATTAAAATGGGTAATAGTTGAATAAAAGTACTATTTTTAACACCGGTTAGTCAAATGGATTTAATAACTTTGTTAACAAAACCGTCCTCATTTCCAAACCATCATACAAACTACCTGATGGGGCAGAAATATTTCCTTTCAACAATGATACAAAAAGAAATTGGCTAGCTAAATACTTCTCCAAAGCATGCATTGCTCAACGGCAACCATATTACACAAAAATGTCTTTATATACTTATCTTCGTAGTGTTCAAATCTACTTAAGCCACATCATCGAGTAAACATGTCATGTAAAAATACAAGTGCTTACCTCACCGTAAGTATCAAACTGTTTCGAGTAAGATTTCTTTCCAGTGCCACCAAATCCAAAGCTCTCTCTGTCAGTTCCTTAACAAATTAAAAAGACTGAACTTAAGAAACAGATAACAATACCCAATACCCCGCTTAAAATTGCACTGAGGATAACCCACGTGTGCCCACGTTTCAACAAGAGCACTGTGCGTTTAAAACTGACCCGGTTTTTGCGAATGTCACAGTTTTTACTTAAATACAACATTTTTGTTTTCCCCTATTTGTTTTTCTCAAACCCTTCGCACAATCCCATAACTAATATCTTAGCATTACTAGTGCAAGGGAATTGTTCTTTTAACTTGTACGATGCGGGAACTTCCAGTGCGCTATTCCTATTCCTATTTTCTCTCGTTTCAGTAACACCGGCTGTAAGCTTACCTCATTTCACCAGCAAATACTTGCCCGGGTTTTGAAATACACGTTGCAGCATTAACAATTATTTTACCGTATCTTAGAAATTTGATTGGGTGATGATCGTGTTTGTTATTTGCACGAACACCAACTTAAAGGGTTTCAGATTGTACTGGTAATAAAACATTTTTATAAACGTGATGCCAAGTGCAGTAAGAAAACCTAAGCAATATATTGGCTTATTCGAAACACGGCCCTTATGTCCTGCGCTAACATGAAATGAAAGAGCACTTTCAGTCCAAAGTTTTACATACATTACAACGTCCGATTTTCAATGTCCTCTTTCAAAAATTTTTGTAGTGACTTGAAATAATTTTAAGTTGACTGTTACATCATTATGTCTAAAGGAAAAAAACATCCTTTGTATTTTAAACGTTCGACTATCAATGGAAATCCCAACAAACAAATTAACAAAGAACGAACTTAATATAACAAACGACATTGGTTGGAAAAATCTGAAGCGATGGATAAAGCAAAAGGAGGCACTATTTTAAGACTACAGTGATCGGATCATAAACAGGAAAACTCGACATTGTTGCGTGTGAAATCCAAGTACCCAAAACTGGATGAAAATGTTCTTTATATCAGTGAGCAAAAAGTGGAAAGTAAATATGTGAGAAAATATCATTCGTAGATTTGCCTTACCATGGAACCGTAACTAAGTAAAGACACATTATCTGTTGCTTCTCTCGGGTGTTTTATGTTACCAAATGGCATTGTCTTATAGAGTGACATCATCCGTTAAAAAAAATAGCCACTAATTCTCCAGGCCGACGCATTTCTGTATTCCATATACTATGAGCAGTACTATGAGTAAGTTTTTTCCATATGTACGTTTACTGGTGTCTGCATGGGCGTAAGATAACATCAAAATTTGTGACAAAATAATTTATCCCGAAAATATCCATGTGTCGTCCTGGTGGGTGCTTTCGAAACTCAAAAGTTCTAGCTGAGCTATTTAGGCTAGAAAATACTAAACTAAAATACATATGCAATAGTACAACACTTCCATTTCAATTCGTTGGCATTCACATCAACAAAGGAGTCAAGGCTGGTTTCAGATGTTTAAGGAAGCCCTCACTGACAAAAGGGGAAGAAAGGAATTTACGGACAGAGAAGACTAACAAATTATTACGCTTAGAAGTTTGCTACTGACGACTTGATCTTGAATGAATTCGATCGTTGTGATTACACTGAGTAGACATTAACAAAAAGAAGATCTTGTGAAGTAGAAAAGGATTATGGAATAAATTTGCAGGTTGACAACGACAGGCGATCGCTCGTGAAAGTAGCTGCGACGACAAAGACAAACAAGAGAAAATGGGTACTGAACACAATAGTGAAAAGTCTAAAGTTGACGAACTTTAAGTAGAATTCATCAATAAACGTCAAATTATTTTCCACAACAGCTCGAAAATCTAAAATTCTTGCATACAAGCGCATGCATTTCAAATCGGGGTAATACGGTAAGAAGGTATTACTTAACCAAATACCATTTAATTCGCTTAAGTAAATAAAACCACCCCCACTTCTATTCTCAAGCCTTACCTCCACTAAAAAATTACAGTCCTATTGGTAGAACGTATTGCAATATATGGATTTTCACAAAGCGACCCTTGCGCCCTATTTGTCTACTTCCTATAATCAACAAATGTCAAGTCATTGATCATGACATTGTACGTTTTTCATTCTTAATTTCTTAAAATGCATTCAATCATTTGATAAATGTTAAAATTGAAAAAAAACCCAACTGATCATCTTGTCTTCACCCGATCCTTTTCAAATGACTCCTTTAATTCAAATATTTGGACAGGTGACATCCGTGCTCAAGTAGCTCTTTAATAGCTTTTTAAAATGATACTGTGTATGGATTTATTTCAAAAACTTTTGTAAGCTATTTTTTCTCGTGTGAAAAACAAGCATTTTCATGAAATTATATGCTCTGCTTTATGTTTCTATGCCTTCGAAATATATTAACAGCGCAAAATAAAAAAATTAGAACATAATATAAAATTTCACACTTACCAACATCTCGTGTTGAAGTATCGGTGGAAAATCCTACCCTACATAATCCCTCATCTGTAACAGTTGCCTCGTAATAAAACTTTCCTATTAAAATGATTAAATGATTTGAAGTTAATTTCAAAATTTAGCATATAAATTGCCATAAATATTAATGAAGGAAAGTTTGTCTATACCGTCAAAAAAAGATAGTGAGTGGTTTATATGAAAATATAATATACTTTTGGATAATATAAAAAATAACCCAGAGACGTTAAAATACCAGGTTGTCGTCTGGGCAGAGTACGTCTAAGGGCCATTGTGCCATAGCAACCCTTTCAGAGATGGTGTCCTGATAAATACACTGATAACAGCATAAACGTTTCACCATACTCCTTATTTATGAGTGCAATGTGTGGTAGACAGTGTTTGCTGTCCCTCAGTTTAATAGCACCCCTTCACTTAGTCGGCCTGATTTTTGTCTGCGTCTAAGCGATTTTTTTCAAAAATATTTTTAGAGAATATTTTTTATTCTCCAAAAATAAGAGAATAACAATCAGAGATAAACTACTATCTTGTTAGTCCTTTAAATATTGTGCCCATTATAAAATTGTACTTCTTCACTTCCCTCATTTTTGGGATTATTTATGTCCCTCTCTAACAGTTGTTACTCTTTGCAATCGAAGTCAAAAGATAGCAAATGATAAAAAGGTAGCCAACGATGGTTTCGGATCTCTACTTTCATTTTTTCTTGAGAAAATTTCAACCAAAAGAAATGCCTAATATCCAGCAGATTCTTCAATAGTAAGAGCTGCGATGAACCTCAGACGAACCCAAGTTCAAGCTCAGGATTTTGTTTAATGCTTTAAAGGTCTGAATCTTGCTGCTTCCATTCAACTTGCTGTTATCGACGGAATATGGATAGTCCTTTTTTTTCTTACATCATCATTACACGAAGTGTTGTGATGAGTTTTCTTTGCTGGTACATCTCAGTGATTTACATTTCGAGTAACTCGTTTCTCTCAATGTTTCTCTTATATCTTACTAAGTTCCTTTCCTTCGTTGTAATAAATCTATCTCTGGCTGTAGTGGGATTTTATCTCTCGGTAGGCAAAAAATGTGCCACTCTTTGGCTTCTGAGTTGTTTTCTTTATCATGAGACAAGAATGATTTCAAGTCTAAGGTCTTTAGTTCTTCATCTATTCTGGTTTCCCTTCCCAGTTCCCTACCCAGCATGTCTTGCATGGATTTTCACCAAAAAAATTCCTCTGCTGCAGTGCCTTTTCCTCTTTATGACAATTTGACAAAACGTTTTCCTTCTGTTGTAAAACGAAATTGAAACAAAGTGTGCCAGTATGTAACGGAGTTAATCAGAAGTGCATATACTTGCCAGAATTCTTGTAGTAGAACTAGAAGTTATACTCTAAAACTATGGAGTCAAAGTAGCTTTTAGATCAGCTTGCATACTGTTCTATTACCTGTCTTGTAATCAAGACGCTACGACCTTTATATAAAGCGAATACAAATCATAAAGCTGACCCAAAATATAGTAAAATGATACACAGCAGAACTCTGAGTGTGCAGTTTCGATTAAAAGCTCAAAACAAAATTGTATACTGGTAAACAAATTTTAAAAAACTGTACATGTTTCTTCAGAAAGGAAGATGAACTTCAATAGTCAGCAAGCGTCTGACATCGGGAATAAGGGCCATTGTAATGCCATTACCTAAAAAGGATGTAATATCTAAGAAAGCAGGTCCCTCAGATCAACATGAAGGGTAATTCAATTATGAGTAGGGTTAACATTTCCAACAAATTGTCTGTTTTGGTGCTAAATATTGCCACTGAAAATATAACTGGAGTAACAAAAAAGTCCATAAATAAATATCAACTAAATACAGAACTATTGTCAAATCAAAATTATATGAGCCTTACCCTTTTAAGAGCAAGTATAGTTGCTTTCTTATAAAGAAAGTCAATGCCAGTACCATGTTTCTCCTTGGCAAAATTCTGAGTTTCGCGTTTGATTGTTCAGTCAGACCCAACATATAGCAGCAACAAAAAGGCTGTTAAGTATTAGTCCATTTACACCAGCACTTGCATAAATAAAATGTATAAGATTAAGTTTAACACTTACCACTGGTAACTCCATAATTTGATCTGCATCCCTGCCACTGTCTTTCTTCTCTTGCTTGACAAAGTAAACCATCTTCTGCAATAGCTGTTTTCAACATTATGAAATATGCAAAACAAAACATACAGTACAGATTGAACTAATATATACGATATGATCAGTGTTCAATTTCATGTAATTATTTTTTATTTTGAACTTTATTTGATGATTAATTTTTGTTCTATTCTTATCAACGTGTTTCAATTTTAACCACTTTAATTGACACCTTGCAAATCTACATACATCAGGGTATGAACTATATTCATAGCAGTTTATTCAAATATATAACTACGATACATTATCCTGATAAAATATTCTATAAAAAATTAATAAAGAAATAAAATTAAGACGTAAAATTTATTGTCATTTGTTGTTGGTACTTTGACCAACGGTATCAACTTAAACGGGAGCCCGATATCACCATATTAAAGACCTCAACATGGGAGCTCCTACTGTAAACTATATGTTCAGTAAACCAAAGCAGATTGCTATTTGTCTAGTTTTCCTCGCTAGCCAATAACAAAAATTAAGACTTTAAGTTTGGCCAAATAAGCTCAAGAGACCTCAAGCTGGTTGTAGCTAAAAGGTTAAGATGTAATTTTTGGGGAAAAAATTGGGAAACAATAAATAGCATTGTGCGCGTAAAATAACGTCCTTTCCTGTTCACAGCGTTTCCGATGCACTTCCAATCTTTCCTGATATTAGTCATACCCTCGTTTTAAAGCTTAGTCTTTATTCTCATTTCGGGTCTTTTACACCACGTTGTGTCTTACTTATCACAAGAAGTACGCAGGCCAGGTGCTTCAGCATTTAATGCTGCCATTTCAAATTAAAATCATACTAATAAATTAATCATAAAGGAAACAGGAAACATACATGGGGGAAGAGGAGAGGAGAAAAAAAGGGAAGAGGTAAGAGAAGAACAGCATGCAAGTTCTATTTATATATACGAGGTGAGTTACCAAATAGCAAATCAACTGGGTGGTGTTTTTTCCTGTCTTCTTCTTCCACATACGAATGCTATTTGAACCAGTATTTCTTATTTAATTGTATAATGACTCAACTGGTGATAATTGGATCTATCACCTGTGGGGAGATGATCAACAAAAGAAAGGACTTTACGGCTGCGACTTTTACCTAATGTGCGATTAAATGCTCCAACAACAATTAACTAGTAATTTCTCTATTTACCAGTGTTTTAACCATGATAATTTTCTTTAAGAGCAAAAAAACATTGAATTCTAACACTACTTCTAAATACAACATAGTCAATTCTTGCAGTCATTAATGCTCGATTCTTTGTATACCCTTCGTGTTAATACTATGAGAACACGAAGTCCCAAATCCAGTTTTCAAAGCGATACATTTGACCTCTCCCTAGACTGTAGCTCTCCATTTCCAGATATAAATAGGTGCTGTCGTCAGTATCAATGTTCGCACTGAATTAAATTGTGTTATGAATTTGTTTTTTTATGTCACTTTTAAAAATCTATTGACAGTTGTTTTCAGTACGTCTTAGAATTTGATACTATGAACTCTCAACCGAAGTACTCATCTTAGAAAACCCTGGTATTCATTTACGCGTTAGATTTCATCTAAATTGTTTTTCTTATATTGATACTGCTTACCCTTCTATTGAAATAATAATGGATTTTGTGGTGAGTAAGATTTAGGTAAAAATACACACCCGATCGAATAAAAAGTATAACCTTGATGAATTGCTTCCCCAATATGGATAGGAGTTTTATAACTTTAGTTTCTGTTTTCCACTTCGAAATTGTTCTTATTCATTTCATTAAAACAAAAAACAGCGGCAAGACTTTTAGCGTTGGGGATAGCAAATCCACAGTATGAATTTCTTGTCACCTCCGTCCTAAATGTACATAGAGCATTGCCAGGATTTCGGTCGCCCTAAAGGATAGTTTTACCCATTGACACCATAACTGTTTCAAACAAATTACATGCAAAACACGCAACTACTGTATCTTTGTAATGACTAATGCGTGATTTATATACCACTACAGAAAACCCATTTACCAAAGGACAATTTTACAGTTCTAGAAAGTGTTGAAAAGGTCAAACAGAACAAATATTTTTATAAATTCATGTCTATGTTCATGCAAAATATGCGCAACAAATTTCTTGTTTCAGGTAAACTCTATGTTGTACTTAATGATACAGATTAATGAANTGTACATAGAGCATTGCCAGGATTTCGGTCGCCCTAAAGCATAGTTTTACCCATGGACACCATAACTGTTTCAAGTAAATTACATGCAAAACACGCAACTACTGTATCTTTGTAATGACTAATGCGTGATTTATATACCACTACAGAAACCCCATTTACCAAAGGATAATTTTACAGTTCTAGAAAGTGTTGAAAAGTCAAACAGAACACATATTTTTATAAATTAATGTCTATGTTCATGCAAAATATGCGCAACAAAGTTCTTGTTTCAGGTAAACTTTATGTTGTACTTAATGATACAGATTAATGAATTTTTTTACAATTTACAGAAGTTTTTGGTTTCTCCTGTGATTCATTCTGTGTTGATCTGAGTTGATCAGCAAAGTGAGGACCATAACGATCTTTATCATTAAAGATTTCATCCAAAAATCTTTTGCATACAGTAGTTGGAAGACGGAAAAGATCTATCCATAACCATGTTTAGCGTTATAAACAAATGTTGGTAACAATTGGACCTTTTCGTGCCAAAAAAAGGGATCGAAGTGGAAGTTTTGCCTACAATGAAATTTTTACGTATGAAACAATCAAAAAAATATTTCTATCCATACCAAATAATTTTAAAGGATGGCCTGAGTACACTTACGGCGTGTCATAATTGATGAATCGTAACAACCGCCTCTCACCTATTACTGAGAGACCTTTGGTACGATGGTTCATATGAATATACCTAACACCTGTTTGCGTCACAACAACTACAGTTATGTTTTCTTATCCAGTCCAATCGACCTTCAGTACTGTTTCGTGTACGATTGAGATTACGATTACGTTACGTGTGTTCGATATGTGATTGAAAAGCAAGAGCTGAGTGGAAGGTTTCATTGGAAAGTAAGATAACATGATTTAAATAGCAATTCTTTGTAGATAGACATGAGACTAGGGCTAAAGAGTGTAACAAAAGGTCAACGTTAATATCCAAAACGAGGGATCAAGGCTAAGGCCTGTCATGCAGGCAAGTGCAAGGTAATACCTCCACCAGAGAGTAAATTACTTTATGCATACCATACTACTATAATAGACTAAGCTAAAAATCCGTTCCTTTAGTACACTTCAATTGATATTTATTTCATACATGGGGATTTCCGTTCTTAAGTTCAGCCGTCAATTTGGGAAGAGGACACTTGATTTACATAATGAACGGCCATGCGTAAATTTGTAACTTTGCACATTAATTGAGCATCTGAACTTGTGGACATTTAAAAACAGAGTATTCGTATTTCAAAGTATACCTTATAAGTCCCATTAAAGTACCTCATAAACTGTTTCAAAATAAAACTTGTTTACTCTCGCTGCCAAGCATGGCCAGATGACACCAATTTCGAAACACAAATAAAAGGTAAAGTACCTACACTCACCAAAGGATGGGTCTCTGTCGTTAACACTCATTTTCCATTTCCCTGAATTTAAAAAAAACACAATTAAATACATTATCCGCCATGTACAAATGGGTGGTCAACTAGTCAGTCTTCATTAACAAAATGCTTTAATCCTGGAATATTTTTAAAAAATCAATAAGAGAAGTATTTTGCTTGACTTAGCGTCTATCTACTTTTGACTTTTGAGTGGTAATTTTTACTTTTGTCCCCCGTGATCCTTTGTATGTCATTTTAGATCATTCTTGCATTCTGGGATTGACAGTAAGTAGAAAAAAGCATTGACAATATGGCTGTATTTCAATCACAGTTTTCATACAAAGAAAAAAATACGTGATTACCTCCTGCAGTACTTCCTGTCCCTGATCCCAATTTTCCTTGCTTTGCATCACGCAAGTTTTCATGTGCAACTTGTATTACTGGCAAACAGAACGCCTACCCAATAAGACAAAAATAAGTACTAAAAATAAAGAAAAAATTTGTGGTTTAGAATTTAGCTTATCAGCTTATGTAAAACAACACATTTTCTTTTATCCGTTATGCATTCTACGTTATGTTTTCACGCTAAACATTCCTGGGTCTTGTGTTAAGTGTCGGTAAAGTCATCGTTCCTCGCATGATACTTAAAACAGTTTCTGGGCATAAAGAGACTCACCCCGTATCTGAGCAGCTCTCTTGATACACATCATCACAAATGCTACAAGAAATTATACTTTTTCCCTAACAAAGTTCGGTCAACGTTTTTATCCCACATTGTATAGCATAGTAGTGTATAATAAAACCGTCTTGAGAATGGGTTTTCAAAATATTTTTACTGAAATAACTTTTACATACTGGACTGATACTCTCACAGAATGATGGCTTCCCTTACAAGGTCAGATTAACTGATCCTAACATAGATAAGAAGGCATGGAAATTATGAAAACAATGTAAAATATAAGGCGAGGCCTAAAATTGTAAGAAAATGAAAAAATGTGAGTGTTCCAAACTGGACTCGAAACAGTGTCTATGGCATTCATGACCACGCGCTCTATCAAGTGAACTATCGGCGCCAGCTTTAAACCAGATCATTAAGTGTGCTGTTCTTTTCCAATCTTATTTATCTGTAAATACGCTGTGTTTACCATATTATGCAATTTCTATATTGGTCTATTCTTGTATAAATAATCTTTCACTAGCTTGGTGCTCGTGGAATTAATTAAGTATGCATATTAAATAAACTGTGAAACTGAGTGCGCATATATGACCTTGGCTTTTCTATAAACAACTGTTCAATACTTACCCCTGTTTTTCCACTACCAGTTTCTGCAGCCTACGAGTAAAAACAAACACTTTCTATCAGATTTACGTTGGCAGCTAGCTCTGAAGATACTTGCCAAGAAATAAAATTTAAACGTCCTTCAAAGCCACGAATGCTAGGGTACAAAATTCAAAATGAAACCCAACCAATGTTGACATTCACAAAAACCAAGAGTACATCTATTTGTCCCTCCACCTAAAGTTCCAGTCAACTAACTAAAGATTGGTCATCCCACATTTACCCACANTAAATACGCTGTATTTACCATATTATGCAATTTCTATATTGGTCTATTCTTGTATAAATAATCTTTCACTAGCTTGGTGCTCGTGGAATTAATTAAGTATGCATATTAAATAAACCGTGAAACTGAGTGCGCATATATACGGTTATAGGATGGTGCTTTATGACTCAGACAAACATTTATCTTTGACCTTGGCTTTTCTATAAACAACTGTTCAATACTTACCCCTGTTTTTCCACTACCAGTTTCTGCAGCCTACGAGTAAAAACAAACACTTTCTATCAGATTTATGTTGGCAGCTAGCTCTGAAGATACTTGCCAAGAAATAAAATTTAAACGTCCTTCAAAGCCACGAATGCTAGGGTAAAAAATTCAAAATGAAACCCAACCAATGTTGACATTCACAAAAACCAAGAGTACATCTATTTGTCCCTCCACCTAAAGTTCCAGTCAACTAACTAAAGATTGGTCATCCCACATTTCCCACATTTTTAAGTTAGTACTATACCTCAAAAAGAGATCCAATCAAAATCCACCGTTGTTTTTCAGGGTTGAACATATCATAGCAGATAATGAATCGATGCTGTTACTTGCAAACCAGAAATAAACTCAACTAAAATAGATTTTAACAAGGTCATTGTAAGAAAATTTGTTTTTTCCACTGCTTCTTTACCAAACTACGTTAATAAAAGCGTGGGTGTGTAATTATCAAAGATTAAAAAAAGCAGGGCAAGAAATTTTTGAGCGGATCTTTTTAGTTATTTCCACAAAGCAAGGGATGAAGCATTTCATCTTTAACACCCTACCAATGTCCAGCCTACCTGTACCATCCCTGTAATTCTAATGGCTTCCTAACTGATAACTGCGGCTTTACTTTGCTATTTATTTATTTGGTGTCTTTTACCACTATTTTTTCAACTTCATCTTCATCTCAGCCTGTCACTCCACTGCTGGTGGGTGGCCTCCACAGATTATTCCACACTCAATGGTATTGTGCCACTTGCATATACATTTTCCCTTGTTTCTTCTCAATGTCATCTCTCCTCCTTCGCTTTGGTCTCCCCTTGCTCTTTTTCTTCTATTGGTGTCGACTATGTTATTCTTCTAGTAGAATTTCTGGTATTTATTCTTGCGATATGTCCTGCTCACTAGCACTAGCCTTTTGCCGATTCTGTTTTGCTTATAACATCCTTTACTTTCTCAGCTATGTTTCGAGAGATACTTCTCCCATCGTCAGCCTGACGATCGGAGAAGTATCTCTCGAAACATAGCTGAGAAAAAGCTTACGACTCACGACATAATAAATGTCCTACATCAATGGCTTCCACTGAGTACATAAATTCAAGAATTTTCAAGATCCTTTACTTTTGTTTCCGATTTGATCACTTCATTCTTGATCTTGTCTTTCTTTGTTATGTTGAGCATTGATCTTTAAATGCTTCTCTGGGCAAAAGCCAGCTTTTCTTTCAGTTGTTTGGTGAGGGACCGCGCCTCTGCTCCATACATCATTGCTGATATAATCACTGTCTCCATGATCTTCTTCTTCTTTAGACACAGGGGCACCTTTTGATCTTTTCGAAAGGTACTGTACTGTCCATACCGCTTCAAACCCACTGTTATCCTTTTATCAACTTTTCTGGCCATGTCTTTCTTTGGAATCAACAGTCTTTCCAAATACTTATATTCTTCAACTTCTTCCGGTTGTTGTCCATCAACTGATATTTTATACCTACTTTGTCCTTCAGCAATTTCGTACATAATCTTTGCTTTCCTTTCATTCAACTTAAAACCATCTTATAATTCTTGAGTTGATTCTCGCTTTCTTCAAACAGAATGATATCGTCCGCGAATCTTAGGTTGCTCAAGTTTTCTCCATTTATATTGATGCTTGTTTCGATTTCCATTTTCTTAAAGATTTCTTCCACTTCTGATGTAAACATTACTAAAGATGGTGTTACACCCTGTCGGACACCTTTCAAAATCTACAATATTCTGCTCAGGATTTTAGTTCTAACCTGTGCTGTACCTTCTCTGTATGTTTCTTTCAGAGTGTTGATGTACTTATCATCGACACCATGTTGCTTCAGTGCTTTAAAGACTGCCTTGTGTTGGATTGCATCGAAGGCTTTCTTATAGTCAACAAAAGTTATGTAGATGGGAATTTGATACTCACTGATGTTTTTAAGTACCTACAAAACAGTGTGTAGGTGGTCTATAGTGGAGTGACCACTCTGGTAGGCTGCTTGTTAAGATGGGTGATGTTCATTTAGTGTTGTATGCATTCTATTTTTTATGGTTTTCATAAAAAGTTTGTACATATGGAAGAGCAAACGGATGGGGAGATCATTTGTTAGACCTTTATTGTCCCCCTTCTTCAATATTAGGGTGATGATGGCATATTCCCACTCTTTCAGTAATATATATATATATATATATATACCTGTGTGTGTACGTGTGTGTGTGTTTGTGTGAAACTCATTAGTACTGCCTGCTTGAGAAATACCAGTTTGCACAAAATCTCATTTATTTTGTCTCAACATAGTACATAGTTTTTATCCTTTTGAAATGTTCCTGGTGACCCAGCAGTTATCTGTGTATGAAAAATAATGAGTTGATATTTTACTTCTGCAATAGAGAAAGTAGACATTTTAACACTACTGCTGAATTGAACAATGATTCAGAGTTTCTTCATGTTTTTTTATTTCATACACTGTTATTCATTATCATGTATTACAATATGCTCAATGAGAAAGTATCCCTGCCCCATTTCAAAATACTACTTTCTTAAGTAACAATGCATCCTTTTCTTGTGTTATCATCTTCCAACAAAAACCGGTAAAAGGAGTAAGGGAGCTGAAACAATCAGCAAACCAAGTAAAAATTTTATAACTTAGAGTTGGCCATTCCTAAATGATCACTGAGCAGGTCCAAAAAGAGAGAAAATGCTTTGAAACATCACCTCAGTGAAGGGAGGGGGAAGGATTGTTGCACATCAAAATGAGTAT
>RDPX01000371.1:27776-88864 GCA_003991215.1 Morbakka virulenta
TAAGAAGGAGACTCGCTATGGCAAGATCAACAGTTACAACGCTGACCAAGATCTGGAAAGACCGCGGTATATCTACAGTGACAAAAACTCGTTTGATGAAATCGTTGGTGTTTTCTATAGCCTTGTATGGATGTGAGAGCTGGTCACTAAAAGTGTCTGACATTCAAAAAATTAGTGCATTTGAGTTATGGTGCTGGCGGCGTCTCCTTAGAATACCATGGACAGCGAAAAAGACAAATGAATTTGTTTTGAACTCAATAGGAAATCCAGATAGTCTTACAAATGAAGTTCAACGACGGAAATTATGTTATTTTGGTCATATATCTAGAAGAGATGGTTCCAACTTGGAGAAATTAATCATGCAAGGAAAGGTTGAAGGGAGTAGGAGACGAGGAAGACCACCGAGAAGATGGATAGATGGGGTGAAGTCAATAATGAATATGAACTGGCAAGAACTTAACAACGCATGTCAGGATCGTGAAAAGTGGCGAAAACTGGTCAGAGAGGTCACTAAAGGTCAATAACGATCTACAGACTACAACGACTCTGTGTGAGATGAGATACCAGAGCTACATTAACAAAGAGCAAACACAGTTTTTAACTCACAGTCCAAGTCATGGAAAATTGTAATATTGGCATGCTTGTTGGTGTACCCTTCATAAATGTTAATGATGTCACTGCTCACACAGATAAAAAAAGTTACATTCCATAATGAGACCATACTACATAATAACCATTCCAAGCCAATCATGATTTCCCCTACAGTTCTGATGACCACTGCTACTAACCACACTATCATCTTACCATTTAGCTACATGATAGAAAGCAGAACCTTTGATTTATTGTTGTGCTGCAATACATCGAAGTTTCTGCCCCACCTTTACTAATGAGAACATAGTTGTTGAACCACATACATGTACTAACAACAAGAAATCTATCAAAGGGCAATCAACTTGGAGATAAATGTTATATAATGTCACATATACATATATGTTTAATTTTCATTGGATCTTTATAGTGTCTTAAACAATCAAGTTCTTTTGTTACAGAGGTCACCAAAATAGACACAACATTTTTTATGCAGGCCAGAGTTTTATGAAAATTGTCATTGCATCATCTCCTTGGATGTTCTGTTTATATCCTGTGCAACCAATACACTTGACTTAACTTGATTTAAAGTCTTAGATTTTGTCATCAGATAATTGAACAACAGCCTTGTTTTCCAATTCTTGAAATCCATGTGCCCCATGCAGTTTTTACAGCAAAGTGAACAAGTGTGAAAAAAATGATTCTCTCCTTGGCTTTCAAGATCTAAATGAGCAGATAAAAATGTTAAATGGTGTTTCAAGTTTTTGCATATGAAATTTTATGATGATCTGATAGTCAAAACATAGCAATAAAAATCATGTCTGCTCAATGATGGCCATCTAGTCAACAAAGAAACATGATGGTTTCCATAAAATTAATTCTCAACTTAGCTCCACTTCAAATTCTTTCAACTGAAATCTTTTCATTGTTTACAACACAGTGACGTCTCTTGAGTATCATCATCAGGATCAAATTCATCCTAATTTTGGCATAGATAAGTTTCTAATTTCTTATGATACAAAATAAAACTTTAAAAATTAAGAGGGGGTTGATAATTTACAATGACTGAAAACTGCCTGGTTGAGCAGCTTTGGATGCTGAGAATGTACAAAAAGTAAGAAATGGAACTTGCAAGAAAATGTTGCTTAAATTAACTAGATTAAATACTTCTAAATTAGCAATTAACCAAATTACTTAAATTAGTCAATCAAAAAATTAAACAATCACAAAATTGTTTATCATAGCTGAAAATTTCATGAACTTACCTTGAATATTGTGCAAGTTACATTTATGTTTGTCAAAAAATATAAAAATCTTGTCATACAAATTCAATACAATTCTACAATTGACTACAAAATTACTCAAGATTTCCAGGCTAGAAAATGCAATAGGTCTAACATTCGATATAATTTTATGAACTTCGTATATTTTAAAGGTTTTCTTAAGTCCTTTATTTTATTGTTAATAATTTTGAACTTATTGCCATCTTAAATTTTTGCCAACAGTTTACTGCTAGTTACATGACCATGTTGATATGTCTCTTTAAACCATATTAACAAGTGCTGGTCTTTTCTCTTAGATATGTTTTTCACACTACCTATTTCTAATCTCAATGACCTGCTGGTTCCATGGCCATGTCTACATGTCCCTTCAACCATTTTAACAAGTCCCGGTCCTTTTTCATGGGTGCGTTTTTCAACACAAACTATTTCTAAGTCAATGGCAATGCAAGAAACTCTCCAATCGCTAGCTATACTGAATACTGTTAGGCATGTCTTACGTTTTAAGTCACTGGATAACAGTCCTCGAAACATAGTCAAACTCAAAGTCACTTACTTCCTTAACCAAAACTTGGTATTTATATATTTCAAAAAGCATTAAAAACATCTCAAAAAGCTAGTTTTAATCCTCCTTGAACTTATTCCACTGGTTCTTCCAGAAAGCAGTTTAGTCTTGGAACACAAATATCTAAATGAAGTTCAAAAATTCTAATAAATGCTGTGAGAGAGTACCTCAGCATTTTACGTGCTTGTCGGAAAAGGAAGTAGTCAAAGGTTTTATACTGTACCTGGAAAGTGTCCTGCCATTTTTACAGTGGTTTGATTGCAGAATGAAACTGAAACTGGAACTCCCACAAGGAGAGATAAATGCAGCACCTGAAGCACTTTGACAAGCAGTAACAACTTTCAACTTTTGACCATATTGTGTCAGCCTCGATTGAAAGGTCCAATTTTTTTTTCTGTCCCCTTCTTGTCAGGGGCTTGTGTTCAGGGTTCTGTTGGCCCATTTTAGCATTTGAGGATTTGGCAGACAAATTAGAAAAAAGTCTCACTGTAGAAACGAGTCCTCTGACAATTTTTTTGAGCACCACACTGAAAATAATTCAGAACGGAGGCAACTTTGTTATTATTTTTCGCCTTACCTTTACATGCTTTTCACCCGGGGACGACAAAAAACGGCATTTAGTTCACAAGTTTCGACCTGGGTGTAGGAGGCACAACTGGTTCCTGGTCATCCTTGGACAACGTGTAGTACCTGTAAGCCTAACCTGATCCCATAAAGTACCATGTTGACACCCGGTTAGGTAGGATTTGTCTGAGGGAAAAGTGGGCCTTTTCTCCCTTGCTTGGCAAATCCTGTAGAGATGGTTCCTCGAGAAAAAAAACAACTATGAGCACAAATCGGTAGTTGTTGGTTCTTTCTAGCTGAGGATGTGTTATTAAATACTTTCTAGGTTACTGTTTTCTAAGTGATAATAAAAGCCCGAACTCCTTGGCAACACCAGGGAAAGATGCACTGTTAACAGTTGTATAATATCCGGATAATTGTAATGCCATGCCCTGCATGGATTAGTGACATTATTACAATTACAGATGGGCGTTCCTGATGACACTTCTATTAAGCGAGCTATCTTTCTACACATTTTTTGAACTCGTGCTTACTTATCAACTATCTTTGTCCCTGAATATAAAAAGATAGTAAAAAGAGCACACTTATAGCTAAAAAGGGCATCAGCTTGGGCTTCGATTAGAGGTAGTTTCTGTTTTGTTATAAAAATACCTCAGAGAGATATATCTTTTGTTACAGCTGGACAACAAGACCCTGGCTAGAGACTACATGTGTACTAACTAAAAACTGTGCATAGAATGATTCGTCCATATTGGGTATTAGGTCAGCATCAGTTATCGCTTATAGTTATTCCTTGGAGAAAACGATGTTTGCGTGAAGACCATTGATGTGATCAAAGAAACCTTTTAGATGATCTATAATAATTGCGAGAACATCGTCAACGTATCTCTCCAAGACAATTGGGTCATGGTCTGCTGTTGATAATACTGTGGCTTCAAATGTCAGCATGAATAGTTAAGCAATCACATAAAACGTAGGATCTCCCATGGGTAAATCGTTGATTTGTGTGTATATGTCACTGTTGAATAGGAAGCATGTGTTGGTAAAAAGTGTGTGTAGAAAATTTAGGATGGTTGGAGGCTTTAGTGCAGTTCTTGAGGGCAATGAGTCATTATGTTCAAGTAAATGCCTGATAACTCGCAAGGTGTCGTCGAAGGGGATACTTGTGCAAAATGAAATTACATTAAAAGAGACCATACTTTGATTTCACCTGCTTGAATTGTTTGGCCTACTGATGAACAAAATATCACACCTTTGACTGGGTGAAAAAGATTCTGGACAAGAAAATAAATACCATAACAAGAAAAACTAAAGAAGTCATCCATTCCCTACAGCATAGTAATCACATTGACAACATATCTTACACTCTTCCAGAAAAATGGCTTACAGCACTATTGAAAAGAAACACAACAAACACAAGATAGGTTTGGTGCCACTCCTTAAAATAATTTAGTCCTGGTTACCAAGCACGTCCGCGCTATCAAACTACAAAATAGCTATGCCTAAATACTACAGTAGCTTGACGATGGGACAAGTATCTCTTGAAAAGTAGCTCAGAAAAAGCTTTCGAGCTACGATAAGATAAAAATCCTAGATCAATGGTTTCCACTGAGTCCATAAAATCAATAATCTTTAAAAATGCAGCAACTTACAGCTACAGGCGATGGAGACTGTCTGAATTTATACTAACCTGTAAATTTATTCTGTTGGAACGGTATAGACAGATAGTGCCTTAATCGAAGAATCTACTAAAATTGACATCTGACGATGAATTGTTATCATAGTCACTCTATTAAGACACTAACAGGGTATGGATGTTCTCAGATAAATCTTTAGCCACTCAGGTATGCATAGTGAAGAGAATTAGTAGTCTGCTTCACAACTAGTAATGAGTATGGTTAGTGGTATCAACAAGCAGCAATAGATATTTCCTTTTCCACTTTTGTCATCTTCCCGCACTGCCTACTGATTTCGATCAGAAACGCCGACTTCTTCTGGAATAGTAGTTTTAACTTCAGTAATATCCAGGAATTACTTACCCTCAATATCTCATAAGAACCCCCAGGCAGCAGAAATACCTCTGCTGGCTATTTTCATTTCTGTAGTAAATCATCCATTTTGAATTAGGTAATCTACTGGTACGACAGGTGTGCGAGAAAGGTGTAAAGACTGGTCATAGCTGTCGTGGTGTCGATGCAGGCATCCATCACAACTGTGTAAATTATGTAGTGACTGTACAAGTAAAGAAGTAAAAGAAGGAAAGGAAAATCATGCAATAGAATTTATGCACGATGAACGACAAAGCCAGAGGATTCCGGAAGAATGTTTATCGATCTATCCAGGGAACAAAAATGGAGGGAAATATTTAGAAATATATCCAAGAAAACAAATGGAGAAAATACAAAGAAGAAATATGGCAGAAATTTAAGGGACCTCTTTCAGAGACTTCAGAAATTTAGGTTGTTTACCCAAAAAGGACAGTGGAGTGGAAGAGATGGTTAGCAGGAGAAATTATGAGCAAGTAATAACTGAAAGATCGAAATGTACAAATGTGACTACTGAGGAAAAATAAAAGAAGTATATAACCCTGACTAATCAAACTGAATATGAACATTTTAAAAAGTTGAGAAACTTGGTGGAACAGTGTGTGTAAATATCTAGAAGAGCTTGTCAAAACAGACAATCTGATCTCTTGTTCAGCGAGACTAAGCAAATAACTGAACAGGAAAAAGCCTCAAGGAATCGCAAAGTTATACATGATACAAATGGAAAGTTGCTTAATAGAACGATAAGTAAAGGAGAGGTGGGAAGAGTATTCTGAGATATATTATAACAAAGGCAGAATCCAATTACATTGCCAATAGATGTCGGCGAGAAACACGACGTGGACATGGACAGTATACAGACATTATTTTTAGCAAGTGATTTTAGGAGTGCAGTTCATGGATTTAAAAATGGAGAAAGTGATTGAGTTGACAGAATGCCGGCGAAATTTTGGAAAATTTTGGCAAGAATGGGCTGCTGAACTGATTGATCCTTCTCAAAATATATATAGATATAGAGGTGAAATGGCCCGAATACTCCAAAAGACAGATTTAACATATTCACAGAAAACGTTAACTCCGCGGCTTGTGAGGATTAAAGAATGATGTATCCAAAATCTTGCTGAAAATAATTGGAAACAAGTGAAGTGAGAAAACTGAAGCATCTATTCGAAAAAACAGTTTGGGTTTAAGAAACGATGAAGTACAAGAGAAGTTAATAAAATTATGCATATACTAAGTGAGATAATTGAGCATGACAAGACTTTACAGGTGTGTTTTTAGTAAAAGACATGGATCTCTCCATAGAACTTTTAGTGGATTGGAAGAATAGGGAATTGATATATAAGCCATAAGCTGAGCAAAGGCTGTGGTTAGGTGGTATGATGATCAAACAAATACTGGTGAAATTTTTAGGGATGTTCGTCATGGGCTCTCTTGACGAACCCCAGTGCAAATTTGTTTTCTCTGCGTCTTTTATATATGAGTAAGAATGATGGTTGATGCTATGAAAATGTCTGAATAAGGTATGATGATAGTTGGACAGCTCATAAGGGATATGGGATTTGCAGATGACTAGCCAATTTTATATAGCAGAACAGAAAGTGGATTCCAAGGGGTGATAGATGAGTAAAAAACATACCAGTTTCACATGCAATGGAAATCAATAGAAAAAGATCCTAAGCGATAAAAGTAACAAGGAAGAGTGGTGGCATGGTTAACACCTATGTCAATTGTGACGGGGAAAATATAAGCAGGACTATAAAAAGATAAATGTGAAGTCATTGGTTTGGCGCGTCAGGAAAGAGGACATCAGCAAGATAAAAACGAGTATGGAATACGAATTTTGAGAACAATGAAATAAGTAGGCTGGACAGATCAGACAAAACAGCAAAGAACAGTAGATTAGAGATGTTTTCATGGAATATGAACTACTAAAGGATGGTTTAGAAGGTCGAATGGATGGGAAAAGACCATGATGAAGAGCAGAGATTGGAATACTTCATAAATTGCTGAATGTAAAATATATTTAAGAGGATAAGGAAGGTATACGACAAAAGTTCTTGGAGAAAGTAAATCTCAGAATGGGCCTGTCTGTAGACAGATAACTGGTGGCGATGAGTACCTTACTTGGACTTTTCGGGAATCTTTCTCTGCATGGATGATAATGCTGAGTTACTATATATAACTAAATGAAGAAACATTATCCTGTTAGAGTGCTGAACGAGAAAACAATATAGAACGTAAACTTGGAACAACGAGAGGCTTACTGAATAAAACACGGGGATCGGAGTCATAATGACGAGAGACATACGTCTGTCTCCAATTTGCAAACAAAACATCAGAGGCCCTGCAATTTTTCAGTTTCAGGGCTTATGTGTTTAGACTGATGCTATTCATTCGGAGATTTTTAAACCAGATAAACACAGCTTCATAAAGTTCATTGTTTTCCTTGCTCTTAACTATTTGCCTCTTTGGGTTTAACTTCCCAGACTCGTAACCTTAAACGATTTTGTTTTTGTCTGCATTTCATGTTGAAATTGTATTCTTTCATCACACCATATTCTTCTGCGATATTTTTCTTTGTTATTGAACCGTTTTCTAATTTCTTCAATGTTTTGTAATTATCAGTAATGGAGATGTTTCCTTTTTTTCAACGTATTGCTGCTCTGAAAAAATTTGCAAAACACTTTCCTTCAGAAGTTATTTGAAATCGAATTTTTTAAAAAGATTTGAAACATGCAAGCGTACACTGATTTTCATCATGAAAAGGTTGAAAGGCAATTTATTTAACAAAGCAACCAATATGAATTTTATAGCGAAAATCCTCAATCAGTAAGCATTGTCAATAACAACGGTGAAATCTTGCGAATAATATACAAGTATTAATGTTGATAATGCCTACAACCATCAATGGATCCCGAAGATCGTAGAAAGTGTTAACGTGAAAATGGACCCCTAAAACCCTATTGATAAATGAGCAGTATGTTCCATAAATGCTGCCAAAATAGCTTAGTTTTAAGTAAAATAAGTAGTTTTAATATTCACACAGAATTAGCCTTCTTTTTCGTCAAATTTTACGCCAGAAAAATTGCAATAGCGTGGGTAGGGGTAACAGGACAATTTATTTACCTTGGTACCCCCCAACTTTAGAATTCATGGCGCGAGCCCTGTAGGAAGAAGTTCGCTACACCAAAGGTTCCTTGTATGGAGAGCTTTTGTAAGAATTTAGTTAGAGTAAAACGAGTGAATTGAATGTTATTCTTTTATAGCCACCTACATGTTAAACTGCCTTTCTCAAAATGGATCCACTTGGTGTCGAAGCGAAGTTTGGGTTGTGAAGGCTCATATTCAAATTCACAAATGACTCATTCTGTCATAAGATCACGTGGTTTTCCGTCTATTCCCAGAGTTCTTTGTGGAAGAGTTCAGCGAACAAATCAAAACATGGTGGGAGAGCGAAGTGCTTGAGTATCGAAAGTTATTGTGTCGTTATAAGGATCCAGATATTACATTCAGCCGTAAAGATACTTAATGTTCATAAGGTCATTGTAGCTTGTTGTTTTGTTGCTTTCGTGATGGTAAGTATAGATGCTATTGTATTAAGAGCCAAATTGGGAAATAGTGCTTGTTGTGCAACTGACCTGTTTTTATGGAAAATTACCGGGAACTGTTATGTTGTCTGAAGCGCTTTTCGTTCATTAGATCCGTGACCCAAAACGGGAGTTTTGAAGCCTTCATTGTTTTGCTAGTGATAAAAGTAGAATTAATTGGAAAACTGCAGACTAATGGAACAGTTGCAGACGACTGAAGCTAAGCACAGAGTGATTATCTTATTAAAACAGCCTGGCAGGCCATGCTTTCAGACTGTTTGAAGCATTATAGCATTCTCTTGAATACAAGACGCACTTTGACTCAAAATCCACCGGAACACTTGTATTTGACCTTTCCTTTGGAATCCCCTTTTACTACCTCATGTTCCTTTGTTGATTTGTTCACTGCCGAAATAAACTTCCTAGATTTATTCCAGACCTTTCGTTTGCCTGATTAACGATGACTTGGTTATTTTTTTAGCTTAGAACTCAAGTTTAACCGAGTGTGACAGTGTTCAGTTAACAGTATTTGCGAAACTACTAATAACTGCCTGCTGCTTTCACAGATACTGGAATAGGGATGTTGTAATATTTATATTTGCAACTGAACACCATAATCTTTGTAATTAAATCGATTATTCAGGCCGATATATTATGAAATTTTTATTGTTTAAATATGATGTTATGAAGACAGTTTAAATATTAAGTGGTAAAAGTTGAATTAAGTAGCAATCACTAATAAGTTGCGTTGCCACCACAGATTGTGTCGTAATACACTTTGTTGCCTGTTGATTGTACCATTTGAAGTTGTTGTTGTTAAAACAAAAGGAAGGTTGCCTGAAGTAATGGCCACATACCTGGAGGAAGCACATCTGACCTTGAACAAGTTATCAAAACATATGTGTGTCATGTATGTGAATGAAAAAGGCTTTGTATTCTTTCCATTACTTTCCTGTATAAAACATTACTCAGGCCCTCGTTCTCTTGCTCTACCTGTTGTGGTACCCCATGACTTGTGGAAACTTGAATATCCTGAGTCACTGAATCACACAACTTGGCCAAACCTTGAATGAGAAAGGCTTATCCAGCACATAGAACAACCCAGAACTTAATTCGTTTCCATTCTTTTATATTTTACTGCAATACCAAAATGGTTTATACCTGTTTTGAAGAGAACAGTGGATCAAATGTCTGCAAATGTTGTTGACAAATGTCAAACTTGGATTAATCAGCACTGGCATTAGAACAGGTCATTTAGCATTCCGGTTGCAAGCAAAGATTAAGAGTTTGTGTAATATGGCAATGATAAAGCAAAGCAGTGCTATCTAAAAGTGAACAAGGAATGAAAAGGGTATTTGGTTAGCATACAATTTGTAGATTAAATTGCTTGTTACAGTTAATGTTGGTAAGGCAGCCTTCTTTTAAATTGGTTTTTCCTTTATTTTGTCATAGACCAGATAAATTTTGCTAGGAAGTGTTTTGGAGATGGTGCTTCTGCCATCCATGAATTAATTAGCAAGTTCCAGCAGGCAATTGACTGATAAAAGGCTCTAGTTTATGTCCATTACCTTGTGGCTGTATTCACTGTTGTGACACCCCCTGCAATCACAAGAGTTGGTGAATCAAATTGATTCTGCAACCTTGAGTTATTGGATAAGGTGCAATGACAAGAAAAGCCAGTCTTGTGCTTAGTATGATTATAACTATGACATTAATTTTTTTATGGAAATTACCTTTTAACCCACATGACTGTGGCTTTATTTGACTCAAATAAAGTACCCCAATAAATCTGAGGCCTAATAATGGTCCTTTTTAATTTTGTGGAGTGGAGCTAACAGCAAAAAGTTTAATTGTTAATGGGAGGCTAATCTGGTCTTCTGATGTATCCACCATTATATCTGATTTCAATGTTGTTAAAATTGATTTCTGGAAGTGGATATTTGAAGATAATTGTTATTATTTTATTTGATAGTATTATCTTTCAGTTCATTCTTTTACCTGTTTATCCTGCTTTAATCAGCATTGCCACATGCTTATGCTGTAGTTGTGCATGTGTAAGAACTTTTTTTAAAAAATTCTTTGTATGAATTGGTGTTAAGGTAAAATATTAACCAGTAGAGATTATTGGTTTCTAGAATTGTAATCTGTGACAATCCTGTTTAGAATATTATGGACTATGTAGCTGATAAATACAGTGACCAGGTAGTAAGTAGCAAGTAAGTGCATAGTTAGGTAATTAAGAGCAACATGTTTCCTGGAGACACACCAATTCACCTAAACTTTGTTGATGATGTTGCCTTGTTTGTGTGAATAAGTCCTGGGGTGCATAGTTTTGTTGTTATTGTTATAAATTATTATCCAGTATGCTAATGCTGATCATATACTATTCATACATCTAGATTGTTAATATCTAGAAACTGGCAAATCCATAATTTATTCCTTTAATGATATAAGATATATCAATCATGTTTCCCCTTAAATGACAGTATATAATAGAACAAGTGATTGCTCTAAACTTGCTCAACAAATGGATCTGGGACTTGATTGATATTTCAGTAAAAATGAGGACCAAAGTTTATAGGTTGTCATAGCACTTGGTCCTGCTATAATGCTTTTGAAGATGAACAAAAAACAGTGATATATTAAGTGATAAGACTTAAATAAAGGTGTTGGGAGACAGCCCTTGGACTTAAATTATTAATTCCTGAATAGGACATTTGTACTGCTAAAGAGAAGAGAACATTGCATACATACTTTTTCACACTTGTTACCATATGTCAAAGTATGCTAATGTACAGTTAAAGATGTGAACTTTTTATTTTTACTTTCATCATATTGGTTAAGTGAGTTTTATGTAGGGATAATGTTTCTGCACTGGAAAGGATTATGATATCTGAAACATAATTAGAAAAGTAAAAAGCTTGAATTTTGAAAATTGCCAAGCACAGTAATTGGCATAGTCAGTATATATTATATGTACAGTATTGAAGCAATTTCTAGGATTTTGCCCACAGCTTTGTTTTATACCAAAACAAAGGATACAGTAAGTGTATTAGGGGCAAAGGTCTTACAATGTAGGAAAATAGCATAGACATTCAAAAAGGCAGTGACACCACTTGAAAAGATAGGCATTCTGTCTATTGCTTTGTTTGCTTGTGGCAGATTACATGAGTAATTGTTTCCCTTCACTATAAACATGGTTTAGCACCTTCAGGGTAAGACCAGATAGTATCTGTTGTCACACCAATGGAAAGGTTGCATTTCATTTCCCTGCCAAATGGAAATTAGATATACTATGTTAATAGAAGATTTGTGGTCCAGAACTTTAATATTTGAATTAAAATCACATTTTTGTTTGAAACCTTATTGTTAAAACACAGCTAGTCCAAGATGCTAGAGGAAGATAGCATAAGTCACTTGGATTTATCAATACAGAAAATAATATGAATTGAGAAAGCTCACCACGTTGTCATTGGCTAAAGAAGACAAAAGGAATTGATAAAAGCCTTTAACTTCTTGTGACTGTCTAAAACAATTAAAACCTTAAGGTTACACATTCTTTTTTTTCAAAGAAAAGGTAATAAAAGTTGAATAGGAATTCTTTCTATTGCTGCTAAATTTTTATTTATATTTCTTGGTGGTGCACATCTGGTTGTATTAAAGATGCTGCAGTAAATATTTTGGAACTGCACCAACTGCTTCAAAATTATTTCCAATATTGCTCATTTTATTGTTGAATTGAACATTCAGTAGCTTGCTACAGAAAAAACAATCTGTATTACTTTCACTAGACTGTTATGCTGCTTGAGTTGCTGGGGAGGAAGCACACAGATAATTTTTGGCATCCAAAGCAATTAGGCCTATTGGTCAGTAATCACCTCAGATCAGTCAGGTGCATTTTTTTATGAAAATTAGTGTAAGACCTTTTTTAAAAGCTCTAGGTATTAAGTTACCAGCAGTAATAAGAATTTGATTGAAGAAGATTTGCCAAGGCATCAAGTGAGCTTTCTTCACCTGCCTTGAATTGTTCTTTGCAGCTGTTATAAGCCTTAAGACCTATTTGTTTTCCAATTTGTAATCATATATTCTGCTCAAGATGTAACATTAGGTGAAATCAGGTCGCTTAAAGCATTAAGAATAAGTGTCCTAACAGTTATCAAAGTACAGTTTTCATAAAGTTTTGTTGATTGCTTGAGTTACTCTGTTAAATAATAGTAATCTTTTCATGATCTATTGTAATCCAGCTTATATTTTTGGCTTTACCTTTAACTTTTTCAGGGTAGCATAATATTGTTTTTTCGGTGGTGAGAATAATAAGCAAGTCAGTGTACTATTTCATTTTATTCAGCCAGCCTTTTATCATCCTTTTAGTCTCTGATTTTCTGATTTTCTGTTGTTTTACTGCTGCAGAGTTTCTTGTGATATCTAATTTGGGTATATTTGACTTGCAGAAACCCTAAATCTTGATATGGGGTTTCATATTTTACCTCATTTGACCAATGGTACTTATTTTTCTAGTTTTAATTGGCCAGGCTTCTGAGCATCACATATGCCCAATTGTTCAAGATTAAACTTTGTTGAGAATGTTTTGCCAAAACACTATCTCATAGCCTAATATACCAGTTATGAAAAGAGCCATACTTACAGGAGAATTTTGGTGTACAAGAGAACCTCCATGAGAAATTAGTCAAATTTTTAATACTATGGTCCGTGGATGTCCCATTGTAATTTTTTACCCATTTAGAACACAGAGTTGGTTACAATAAAATTGTTCCTGGTGTGGAGTTTTGCATTTTGTTTTCTACAATCATTAATATTTCTTAGAGTGTAGTTAGTAGTAGGGCTATTTTTGGTAAAAATTGGTGGTTTGGAATTAAAGTCTCTCATGGTAAAGTTATGCTCCCTGTAAGGTGGACTGTCAACAAGGGGTTGGATAGTTTTTTAACATGATAAAAGGTTGTTATGATGTTAACCAGAGATGTTACATTGAATGAATGTTATTTTTGTAAACTATTCCATCAAAGACATAATACAAAGGCTGTCAGATGTAGCTTGTAGTCAAAAGAATATTGAGGACACAAAGTTTGTTGACAAGAAATCAAACAACACTCAGACCATCCAAGACAGAGTAGTATTTTTCTTAGAAAAAGAAAGGAAGTGTCGGAACTTTATCCAAAACGTCTGACACAACTCCCAATAAAGTCATAAATCCCATGCAGTCATGCCTTTTATGGTACTTCTTCTGAGCCAATCCACAACACCCTGCAGCAAGGTGTGCAACTGACTCAAAAAACTGCCCACAAATCTGACATTCTGCAATAACATCTTCACCTTCAATTGCTTTCCTGAACAGTCTCATTTATATGGCCTGCTCCTTGATATTATTTTTATTATTATATTTATGTGAATAGGATTTTCTCAGATTTACCACCAGTCTTTCTCTGGCACTGGGGCTTTGGAGAGGCCCTGGTACACCTACAACAACTAATATCACCAATGTTTTCATATCCCAGAAACAAGATACCTCTTGAGGCAATCCTGAATTGTTATCAATTTTTGCCTCTTTCTTGGCTGCAGTTTGGGCATCACCTGGGACAGCAATATGTACGAGGATACACTCCTTTTCTTTCTTTTTTATAATTATNCGGAACTTTATCCAAAACGTCTGACACAACTCCCAATAAAGTCATAAATCCCATGCAGTCATGCCTTTTATGGTACTTCTTCTGAGCCAATCCACAACACCCTGCAGCAAGGTGTGCAACTGACTCAAAAAACTGCCCACAAATCTGACATTCTGCAATAACATCTTCACCTTCAATTGCTTTCCTGAACAGTCTCATTTATATGGCCTGCTCCTTGATATTATTTTTATTATTATATTTATGTGAATAGGATTTTCTCAGATTTACCACCAGTCTTTCTCTGGCACTGGGGCTTTGGAGAGGCCCTGGTACACCTACAACAACTAATATCACCAATGTTTTCATATCCCAGAAACAAGATACCTCTTGAGGCAATCCTGAATTGTTATCAATTTTTGCCTCTTTCTTGGCTGCAGTTTGGGCATCACCTGGGACAGCAATATGTACGAGGATACACTCCTTTTCTTTCTTTTTTATAATTATTATATCTTGTCTCCTCACTTCAACAAATTTATCAACATATACATTGAAGTCCCACAAGATTTTAACATTTTTATTCTCCACCACACTTTCTGCTCTGTGTTCATGCCATCTGTCTGAGTGTGGTATTCCATGCACTTTCATGATACTCCAGTGTACAGCTCCTGCAACACAGCCATGTCTCCCTTTGTATTCTGACTGAACCAATGTGCTGCATTCGCTGATGATATGCGACACTGTCTCGTCCTTTTGCCCACACATTCTGCACAGCACTAGTTCTCTGGTGCATTCAATTTTGGCTTTCCTGTAGTTGATGCGGAGTAGTAGGAGCCTCTCAGTTTGATGCTTCAAGCTACCTCTTTTCAACCATTGCCAGCTTAACGGGGATGCAAATTCTTTTGTCTGCCTTGCATGTTGCCTGTGCATCACCTTGTCCTGCCACCCTTCTTTCCTCTGTTGTTTCTGCTCCTTCCTGAATGTTTTTCTTTCACTTTTAGATTGTCTTTTCACATACGTTTTGACTGCTCCCATGATGTCAGACCTCTTATTGGCAATGTATTGGCTTAGGCTTTCTTCTTCATATTTCACGGTGTTTTAAACACTCATCAGACCTCTACCCCTCCTCTGTGTACATGGAGGCAATCTACATCTGCTTGTGGATGCACAGCACCATATTCGTGCATCAGCTTTTGTGTCTTCCAATCTAGCTGTTCTAGCTCCTGCTATGCCACTCTAGGATCCCTCCTCCATATCTGAAGAGAGATACCACCCAGGTGTTAATAGCTTTTACCAGGTTTCCAGCATTCAGTTTTGACTTAAGTACCTTTCTCAACCTTCTGATGTACTTGTTTTGCACATTGATTTTCATTTCGTTCTGCTTTATGACATCCAACTCAAGTACTCCAAGATACTTATAAATAGGAATTGTCCTCAGCAATTGACCATATTACCTCATTGTTTTCAAATGCAATTNTTATAAATAGGAATGGTCCTCAGCAATTGACCATATTACCTCATTGTTTTCAAATGCAATTATTATTATTATTATTATGTACATTTTTATTTTTAATACGGTTTGATACAGTTGTTCACCGGGCCACACCAAGTGACCTAGGGCAAACAAAGGTTTTGAGAGTTTTTAGGAACATCAAAAATAGAGAATTATTGCAAAGTTTGTATAAAAAATAAACATATGACCTGTTTGAGAGACTTTTAACATAAGTATTTACATTGAAAGAGTTTTACGTAAAATATGGGCTGTGCTCATTATCACGAATTTTTGAATTTCTTGAAGTTTGAGATTTCCGGGTATTTTGTCTAAAAAGTTCTGAGTGTCTTATTATTATTATTATTATTATTATTATTATTATTATTATTATTATCGAGTGGTTAACCATCTTTGAGAATCATCATCATCATCATCATATTCGGTTTAACGTCCGTTTTACATGCTAGCATGTGTTGGACGATTTCTTGAAATTGAAATATGGTGCAAAATTGTAGTGAAATGTTTGAATTAAACGGATGATGCTGAAAAATTATTAAAATCTTAATACATGACGTATACATTTTAATTATTACCTACATTGAAATTTACAACAGAAACAAATGTTTATCTCCCTCGATTTGGAATAAAGGTAGATCAGGTTAAAATTACTTTTACATAATTAAAAGTGGGTTTAATCACCCCTAAATCATGGATTTTTTGGTTATCATTGTAAAGAGTTCTTCAGCTTGTCATTTGCTGGAATTTAGCCTTGTGTAATCACCATTATTATTTTCATTATCATCACCATCATGATACTTAACAATGATGACAATTGTCAACCATTCCTCCTAAGTCAGTTAGACACCTCCATTGTGTGTAAAATGCTATAATACTTCTCAGCAAGTACCATATTGCAGTTTGGCACAATTGTAACATGCTCCCTTGAAAATTCTTTTCCTCTTTCATCTGTTGTTTACATGTTTGTGCTCTTCTTACAATTGTCTCCTTGGGATGCTACCACATTTCCAACTCTTCTCTACTTTGTACCTAAACTGTTACCACTGCCTCTTTTTGTATGCTTTTTCACCTTACCATCACCACAGCCTTCTCCCCTCTGGCTCCTTACCTTTGCCCACCCCTAATGCTACTATCACCAATAGGAAAAATTTCATGTTATACTAAGTAGATGTCATCCAACTTGTCAAGCCTTACAGGATATGATTTTTGTATCAGTAGTTACCCTCAGAATTGTTTAAACAGTAAACCATTCTTTGATTTTGTACATAACAGATTAATGTTACTTCTGTTGATTTTATTTTAGGGTTGCAAGGTAAAGGAAAGGTGAGGTGAATAATGTGAACTCAAGACATTTTGAAGTTTAACTTCAAATACAACATTGAAGATTTAATGCTACTGAAATGGGAGAGAGAACTCCAAGGTACTAAAAAGAGCATTTATTGTGGTAACATGTTATTCTTTTTGTTTAGGAATTTGTTGAAATACTGCTTCCAATGATCCATTTATGTGATCATCATCACTCAAAAGTTGATCCTATCAATGTCTGTTGCTCTCTGGCCCATTCACCTTCAGGTTTTTGTACAATTCGTCATAACCATTTTTCCTTGGCTATTGCACACTCTTCCTTGCAGATCTTATTCAACCTCCTATATTTATCTCTATCTTCCTCAGAACCTGACTGTTTCAAGACTTTGAATACCTCTTTATTTTGCACTCCGTCCTGGACTCCAATGACCCACCACAAAGACTCTTTTTCTGGGTATTTTCCAGTTTTGCTCACCCCTAGTGTTGTACTTGCTGCCTTTATAGCTCTAGGGTAAGTTGTTTCCCACACCACCTATGCCCCAGTCTCTTCCATTTCCAACAACATTTTTATGATCCTGCACCTCAGTTGGTTTCCTTGCTCCCCTTTGATCTTCCACCAATTTATGTTCTTAAGTCATGCCCTCTGCTTTCTTCTCTTCATTATCACTTTCTAAGTCCATTGTCAGTAGCCTATGTTGTAGAGTGACAGATTCACCAGGTATGACTCCACAGTTCTTCACTCCCTTCAAGCTTTCTCAACGAATGAAGATGTAACCAATCGCCGTCTGGACATAACCACTTTTGTACATATACATCTGTGAGTCACTCAAAGTATTCACAACAGCAAGATAATTTATTCTAGCAAATTCCAGTATGGTTCTTCATTTTGCACACCAAACATATAGCCACCATGCCATCTTACAAAACATTCTGGTTGTTCACCTCAAACATGACCATTCAGGTCTCCAGCTATCACTAGTTCTTCTGTACCTGGGATGTCTCTGGTCACTCTGTCTAGTTGATTCCAGAACCTCTGTTTCTCCTCCTCCTCACATCCTTGCGGAGGGATGTAGGCTGACACTGCATTTAGTGTCTTTTCCGATGTTACCAATCTCATCACCATTATTCTGTCAGGGATTCTCTCTGTTGCTATCACCTTGTCCTGCTATTCTGTTTTCAGGCATATGCTCACACCATTTCTTGGCTTTCCTTTGCCACTATAGTACAGTTCATAACCTTACCCCATATCCCTCACCTTTCCTCCAGATTTCCCCCCCCCCCCTGTCCATCATGTTTCTTACAAACACAGTATGTTCACCTTCCTCCTCGTCAGGTCCGCTATCTCTCTGGTTTTTCTTGTTAGGAGCTGTCATATGTAGGGTAGCAATTCAAACATTCAGCGGCCTCACTTGTCCCCTTTTCACAGTCTCAAAGGCATGGTATCACTGTGCATTGATTGTGGGGTATGCCCTAAGATTGTCTCTCTGTCTCTGATTGTCATTGGCATGATTTGTTGTGGCATATTTTATTAAGGACCAGATGTTCTTCCTGACATCCACCTTATGTGTTTATCCAGGCTTAGGATCTCCTTGCAACTCTGCTGGGATGCTGAGCTTCCAGGCCACATTAAAATTGGTATTTGTAATGTATTGTAACGATTCTTCATAGCCTTGTAAGGCTTATGTTTTTGAAGTATTAGGAAATTTATGTATCATGTTGGTGCTCTGGAAATAAAAATGACTGGCTGCACCTGGTCACAGTCTCCCTGATTGCATAGCCACCCGTTGTTCTTCTTAATTTACCTAGTTAATTTGTTTTCTTTGAAACATTATAAAGTTAAACATTGATTTTTTGCTTGAAAATGGAACACAGAAGTAAAACCTGGAATACTAGGTTTAAAATATTACCATTTGGTGTTGATTTCTTTCCAGTAAGAATATGAACATTTCTTTTTTACTTCACATTTTTGTGGGTTTTTTTAACGTACATATGTACTGTAAGTAGAGAAGTTTGGAAGACCCTTTTTAATTGATATGCATTACAGAATAGGAGTTATGAGTTTTCAACTGAATTCACAAATACACACAGACCTAGAGCAAAGAAAACTAAGGCAGCAAATGTATTAAAATTGGGTTAAAAAAAGGAAAGATTTCTAGACAGTAATCCATTCTGATTTAATGGGTTCTATGTCCCCTATAATCCACAGAGAAACAGTAGAAATTAAGTTATTTTATCATCATCACCATCACCAACTTGCTAGATCCCCAACAGCACACACAGATTCCATAAATTTTGACCATGTTTTTCAATCTTCTACACTTGCCCCCAGGTATTCCATAATATTTTTAAAATATTTTTGGTTTACTGTTGGACAAACAGAAAGGAGAGTAGAAAGATTAAATTGTAGTCATTTCAGATGAAGTTGATTCAATATGTCTGGAAGCATTAATAAAGTCAGTTGTACCTAAAAATTGTGGTTATAAGGAACTCTTTATTTCTTTACAATGCTCCTGATATTTGCAAACAAATTGTGACTTTACTGCAAAGATGTAAATTACTGTTTAATTTTTTATTTACTTTTGTTTTTCTAGATCTTTTTATCAGTTGCAATGTGGTGGTAAGTTCAACTGTAATTTGAATTCTCTATAGTAACAGCAAGTTTTTGATTGCTGTTTTGATAATCTTCATGATCCTGTCAATGAGAATGCAGTTTAGGGAATTATTACTTCTTCACAAAAGCAGTACAAGACAACATTAATATTGTTGTGATTGTTGATAAAAATAAGCCTCCACAAAGTATTTAAAGTAATGCTTAAGGAAAGTTAATGGGAACATTCTGGAGAGGGAAATTATAAAAAATGATATTTGATACAGATGGAGAGGATTTGGTATTACAGAAAAGTGAAAAATATGTTTGCACCAAACTGGATTTTTTACAAGCCTATGGCTTTCATGGCCACATGCTCTACAATGCAAGCTACCAGCACTTGCCCATCAACATATCTTTCACTCAAGTGCTCAGGAGAAAGATATGGTTGCGAAAAATGACAAGGAGGAATTGGCAATTCATTCAGGTAGGTTAATCAAAGATCACCTGTTTAGAAAGTTTTCATCACACTGCTTAGAAATTACCAACCAAATGCTACAGCATGTTAAAAATGCTAAAGTAGTTAAATGAAAGATTGGTCGCCAAAAATGATCTGGTGAAGGACAAGTGCCAATAGCTAAGGTGGTAGACCATGCAGTCATGATAGCCAAAGGCACTTTTTCAAATCCAGTTTGGTGCAAACATATTTTTCACTTTTGTAAAAAAACTTTGTGGAGAAACTCCTCCCTCCCCCATTTAAGTGTAGTTTTACTCTCATTGCACCAATAAGCCTGCATTGTTTTTGATGGTGTGTACCAGTGCAGTCCATCTTTGGCTTTTTCCTGAATCAATTAATTGTTTAGTATTGAGGTGGGGGGATGGGCCAGGGCATGGCAACTTTAAAAGTATTGGGCCTTAGCTTTCCCAAACTCTTAGAAGTAGGGGGTCAATCCTTACTCATGGATCACACACAACCAACCCTAATGTTGAAGGACATTGCACATTTTGAACCATCTTGCATTTGGCCTACTCAAAAAACTCACTCAGAAAACAGGAGAACCAAATATCAATAGTCAGTGCATGTCATAAGTTATAACCATTTAAATTTTATAATTATGACCATAAAGGAAACTGAATCACACAGAGCAAGCATGATTTTTTAGTATTAGTATTTGGGCAGGAGAAAATCATTCTTATTTAATAGCAAGACATTGTAAAAATTAACACTTATTTTGAGACTGAAACAACACTCCCCAAAAGATTTTTTTGTTACAGTGCGAAGTGAATGGAGTAGGAACAAGTATGCAACATATTTCATTTCTCACTCATTCATTATGTGATGCCCTGTTACTGTTAAATACAAATCCATCATTAATGAAGGCCAAGCATTAGTTGTTAGTGCAACAAAGTCTACTTCAATTAATTCCATTTGAATAGTCTTTTTAACTTCATAACATGTCTTCCAGATTCTCATGGAAGTCTAGTGTATGGGAACAGTATAATCTGGCTTCAAGTAAAAGAAATGATGATCCAGTAAATCCTTGATAATCCTTTTTGCTTATGAACATTGTTATAGCTTCAGCACACATTTTAGTTGTATAAAAAGCATTGTAAAATCTGACTGGGTGTTCAAAGCTTTATTACTTTGACCAGTAGAATTCAAGTTCCCCACAGATGGTGATGGGGTGTGCAATAAAATTATTGGGTGTTTTTGCACGAGATTGGTGTCCATGGTCACTGTACTTCCTTTGTAGCTTAGAGCACCTTTACAAAACCTGCACTTGACAATCACTGTCTGTTTGCTCAATATATAACTACACTGGGCTTTGGCAGCATTGTTTTGGCAATTTAGAAAATTTTGATAGGAGTAAAATAGAAGTTTTAAAAATTGTTTCTGTTGGAATTTTATTATATAGTGTGTTATCCATGCTCAGTGATATAGAAAATATTCAAAATGTCACTGGAGGGAGCAGGAACATGATATTCACAGGTGCTTTTGTTTACATAGCAGGTGTTTTTTACATTAAGTTTCCGGACATTATCACACCTTCATTTCCATCTCCCATTAGTTTGATCATACTGGTGGTTTGATTCAAAGTTCACACTTAGCACAAATGAAATGGCATTGTCTTTGTTACTGTATCAGCAAANCATCCTGACTGGGTGTTCAAAGCTTTATTACTTTGACCAGTAGAATTCAAGTTCCCCACAGATGGTGATGGGGTGTGCAATAAAATTATTGGGTGTTTTTGCACGAGATTGGTGTCCATGGTCACTGTACTTCCTTTGTAGCTTAGAGCACCTTTACAAAACCTGCACTTGACAATCACTGTCTGTTTGCTCAATATATAACTACACTGGGCTTTGGCAGCATTGTTTTGGCAATTTAGAAAATTTTGATAGGAGTAAAATAGAAGTTTTAAAAATTGTTTCTGTTGGAATTTTATTATATAGTGTGTTATCCATGCTCAGTGAT
Organism: Morbakka virulenta; assembly: GCA_003991215.1. Taxonomy (NCBI): domain Eukaryota; kingdom Metazoa; phylum Cnidaria; class Cubozoa; order Carybdeida; family Carukiidae; genus Morbakka; species Morbakka virulenta. The sequence goes on from RDPX01000371.1 coordinate 49,908, forward strand.
ATAGAAAATATTCAAAATGTCACTGGAGGGAGCAGGAACATGATATTCACAGGTGCTTTTGTTTACATAGCAGGTGTTTTTTACATTAAGTTTCCGGACATTATCACACCTTCATTTCCATCTCCCATTAGTTTGATCATACTGGTGGTTTGATTCAAAGTTCACACTTAGCACAAATGAAATGGCATTGTCTTTGTTACTGTATCAGCAAAGTATTTTGTGCCCCTTTATACTTTTGTACCTTTGCAGTCTTTTTATGTTCTGTTGTTATTTTTATCCCCCAAAAATAAGATTTCTTGAAAAAGTACAAAATAAAAATATTTCCAGGACAGAGTGTTACAGTGATCAAGAGAGGTGGGAGAGGTTATATAAAGTGCCCATTACATAACACCTAAAAAATATTCAAACAACACTTTTGTTCATAACCAGTTTATTTTATATCTTGCTGAAGAAGCTACTCTTTCACTTTTAGTTTTGCATGTAAACTTTGTCAAGCTAATTGTGGCTATATCATTGACCATAAATCAGGGTTGACTATCATACTGTCACTGGGTTCAAGGCCAAACCTTTGTGTTCCTTACTACGATTTTCATATGATTTGACTAATTGCTTTCTTGTTTAGAGAACAATTGTAGGTTGAATTCTTCTGTAAGCAAACGAATGGCTGCTTTGTTGATGTTTGATGATTTTATTATGTTTTACTTCTCGTGAAGTATGGTGGCCAACAAGGGCTGGTTGTAGGGAGGGGAGGATAGTGGTGTTTTCCAAAAGTTAAATTTGGAGGTGATGTGAGGAGGGTAGTGGGGTTTTCCCCAAAAGGTAAGGTTTAGAGGGTTTTTATAACTTAAAGCAAAGTTGGTGCAAAGCTTTCCTCACTTATTTGCTAACTAAGAGGAAGAGTTAATATTATTTCCATCATATTAAATTCTTGACAATATTGCTATTATAACAAATCTCTCATTTTGTTACCATGATCTTTACCTCTGTGCAAGTTACTAAGTTGAAATCTAAACAAAGGCAGCCAACACACCTGAGTTTGGAAAACCTAAGATTTCATTTAGACAAACTTCTTTACATGCTATAATCTCATCTATTGTACTTTTGTAAATTTCTGCCAATTCACTTGACAGATTTTTTCACCCAACAATTTGAAGTTGGTTTTTTTTGTAAATACAGAAAAAAACATGCTATGCACAGAGACCAAGCTGTTAACCCTATAGATTTTTTCTTGAAACAACAAATCTTTCACTCTGTTAGTAGATACCATTTTTTTATATATTACCCCAATCTCATGCTAGCTAACCTGTGTTATGTTTCTGTAACCACAATGCCCCCTATATGATTGACTCTTACTTGAATCAGTGTGTAGTTGATTAATTGAATCAGAAGGAACAGTACTAATGTATACCACAAAAATTTGATTTTTGTGTATAACTCCAAATTCCTAGAATTATTGTGCAAACAGCAACTATCAGTAGCTTGCTCATAAGCAGATTCTTAACTTTTTTTATGAAATGGAACAGGAATGCTATGCTTCAGTTTTTTATTTTTATCTTGGGAAGAGAAACTGACCTTCCTAAGCAATTAAAAGGAGACTTTAACCCTTGTGTAAAATAAAATAACTTTTAAAAGCCAGAACACTATTATAACTGTAGCAAAATTCTTGCCTTTTGTTTTTACATTTCATATGGACATATTCATTTCGGAAGTCAGAGACACTAGGATAGGTGTATCAGAAACAGCAGTTGCTGTAAACCACGCTAGCTACTTTGGATTTGTTCAAGCTGCTATTACCTGGCTTTGACTAATAATGTATCTTTGGACTTAATGTAAATTAACCTGTTTTTTATTTTAGTAATTGGAGCAACAATAAAAGGTGGAAGCTCTGGATGGTTTTGTGAGTATAAATTTGCATTTTGTTTTAGCTGGATCTAAATGAAATTTTTTGTTATGTATATTATCAGTGACATTGGAAAATGCTAAAAATAAGAGAAGGGTTTGATAAATTGTATTAATTTTAGGAAACATGAGACTGGTTTAAAATAAGTGGATTTGGACATCCAATAAGAAATCTCCATTGTAATAGGAGTTTTAAGTTTAGATTTTCTGCGTTTTGAAGATGGTGTTAACATTGTGGAGAAGTTAGAGTGCTTTGTCATTACTTTTTATTGAATGTGAAGAGATGATTATGCCTTGGTATCTGTCATGGCTATTCTTGAATTGTAAACTTTACGATACCACTTACTTAAATCTGGAATACTTTTAAAACAGATGATTTGAACTTTTAAGTACCCCATATCAATAATTATTTTTTACCTTTTTCTGTTGTTGTCTTGGGACATCGATAGAAGGTTATTGAGTCCTTTTTTGACAAAAATTTGTTGGTAAATATTCTATTTTAGCTTGCTCTCATTTGTGATGGTTACATAGCAAGGGCCAATAAAACCTTCAGTGTGACTTGAGTAAACAATAGCTTTCTTTCCAGTTGACCTTGTAAGCACTGGTAGCACATGGGCAATATCATAATGATGAGAGTTCCAAATGTTGTGAATTTTTCACCAGGTCCAAGTTATGTTATTTTATTTGGTTGACCAATTTATTGTAGTCAGTGCTATATTTAGTACTTCCAGAAATATAGGTGCCAAAGAGCACGAATTGTGAACCGGTTAACTGCAGAGTCCAGGTTTCAGAATACCAATTTTATAAGTAATACCTTTGAATCAGTGGTTTACAGCATTTATAACTTGTCATTCATAATGGTATTATGTAATAATTTCTGTCTTGTTTTTTTTAAGTTGGAAAGGGAGACACTTACGTGGAACTTGTTGTTGATGGACAGCCTCCAAGGAAGACAGATATTGCAAGAAAAACATGGGAACCTCAGTGGAAAGAGGACTTTACTATGTGTGTAACTCGAATGTTTTTATGTGTTTGTAAAAAACAGAAGCATTTTATTCATGTCTCTTCTTCTTCTTCTTCTTCTACCACAACTACTACTACTACTACTACTACTACTACTACTACTACTACTACTACTACTACTACTACTATTACTATTACTACTACCACCATCACCATCATCACCACCACCACCACTACCACTACTTTTACCATTTCTACTAATGATTGTAATCAACATTATCTGTTATCATGAGTTGTGTTCCAAGAGTAGATGTTTCCCAAGTAGTTACTATTAAACACTGTATTGGCTGTGGTATATTTCTAATACAGCTGTTGCTGCTGCTGCTGTTGCTGCTTTAATGCACAGAAGGTAGCAGGAAGCTCCTTGTTTTCCTTTCTTTGATCAACAAACATGAAAAATAGTTTATTTTTCCAGCACAGTACATTTGATAATTATTTCTCCTTTGTTGAATCGGACCAGATTAAAAGATATTCAATTTCTGTACTAATATTCGTTTATTTTAATACTCATATGTACATGACAAATCCTTTTTATTGATTTATCATTAAGTAAAACAGGCCCCAGTGCATTCTTTTATTTTTGTTCGCTATTGCATGGAATGAACCTCTTATAGCCCCAATCGTGTTGGATCACAAACTTTTCTGAAACTTTTAATGCAGATTTTGTGTGCAAGCGGACAAAACGTTTTGTAGAAGGAGCAAACAAAATTTTATGAGGTTCTCCCCACAAAACACTTCTAAAATGGTACATGATATCATGAGGTGTCTGTATGTATTATATGTTCACAGTATCTAAGTAGCCTTAAACAGTAGTATGTTTTAGCATTTTACTGGTAGTCTTTATGAATTAGCAGAGAGACGTAGTTGCTTAGATTATTAAAATATTACTGTAAAAGCTACTCTAGTTGGATGTCAGCCGTGTATTAAAACAGTGTTACTTATTTTTTTACGAATTTATTAAGTATGCTTTCAATGTTATTATAGTAGTAGGCTCATTCTTAAGTAGTTTGGTTTTAGTCACCACTCAAACTTTCTTAGTAATTCGTAATTCCCTGTTACAAACCTGGTTAAGGATTTCTGAAGAAGAAAACAGAGTCGAGCTAGAAGCTGGCTTTTAACTAATGATGAGGATTGTTCCTCCCGTTTCTTGGCCCTGCTTCCCGGAGAGCTTTTCCACATCCTCTTTTTCGAAAAATGTATGTTTCATGGGGCTTAAGAGTTTATTTTGTTTTTCACATGTCACTGGGGTTTTTCCTAGTACTTATATTATGACATGGTGATGCTGCCTTATTTTTGTTGTGGGCATCTTACTATTGTGCCCACCATTCATTGGCATTTCACTGGTTCCTTGTGGGGTTTTAGCAGGTACCTTGATCCGTTTCATAGCCGTGTAGTGTAAACCTGGTGCTACCGAGTGCGAGCTACGCAGTCAACAGTCTAATTAGTCTTAAAATTAAGGTCCTCATGCGAGTCATAATGGCAAGAGCAAAGAGAGCTCAGAGGCCAGAGATAGGGAAGCAATAATTTAGTTTTGGCCAATATTCAGGAACAAGAAACGCTCCATTTATAATGAGAATGTTAACGGAACGAGCTATAGAAATGCGGCTTGATCTATACCTATGTACTTTAAAAAGGCATTCGAGTCCTGATAGAGATGCTGAAAGATCTGGATATAAACGGTAAAGATGCAAGACGCGTAAGGAATATTAGGTGGGACCAAACTGTGAGCGTAAGAGTGCAAGACGAGGTTGGAAAATCGAAAAGGAGTTGGGCAAGGTTGTGTATTCTCGCCAGATCTATTTAATGGATATAGTGAGAACGTTATGGAAAGTATCGAGGAAAAANCTTAAGAGTTTATTTTGTTTTTCACATGTCACTGGGGTTTTTCCTAGTACTTATATTATGACATGGTGATGCTGCCTTGTTTTTGTTGTGGGCATCTTACTATTGTGCCCACCATTCATTGGCATCTCACTGGTTCCTTGTGGGGTTTTAGCAGGTACCTTGATCCGTTTCATAGCCGTGTAGTGTAAACCTGGTGCTACCGAGTGCGAGCTACGCAGTCAACAGTCTAATTAGTCTTAAAATTAAGGTCCTCATGCGAGTCATAATGGCAAGAGCAAAGAGAGCTCAGAGGCCAGAGATAGGGAAGCAATAATTTAGTTTTGGCCAATATTCAGGAACAAGAAACGCTCCATTTATAATGAGAATGTTAACGGAACGAGCTATAGAAATGCGGCTTGATCTATACCTATGTACTTTAAAAAGGCATTCGAGTCCTGATAGAGATGCTGAAAGATCTGGATATAAACGGTAAAGATGCAAGACGCGTAAGGAATATTAGGTGGGACCAAACTGTGAGCGTAAGAGTGCAAGACGAGGTTGGAAAATCGAAAAGGAGTTGGGCAAGGTTGTGTATTCTCGCCAGATCTATTTAATGGATATAGTGAGAACGTTATGGAAAGTATCGAGGAAAAAGATGGTTTTATGGGATGTACAACATGAATAATTTACGATATGCTGACAACACAACTTTCATAGCCGACACTCTAGAGAAGCTACAACAGCTACTTGACACAGTCGTAGAAGAAAGTGGGGCAAGGGGTCTTAGCATCAATCGCCAGAAGAATTTTTGCATGGCTGTGAGCAAAAAAATGTGAATTTGAACTGTAAAATAGCAATTGATGGCAAAGATATTCAGCAGGTAAATAAATTTTATTATCTTGGAAATATGATTACATCAGACAGAAGATGTTTGGTGGAAATGAGGAAATTAATTGCCCCAGCAAAAGAGGTATTCCAGCGAATAGCTGACATACTGAGGAAGCGAAGTCTGTCTTTGGATATCGGGCTCAGAGTTCTCAATGATTACATAATGCCATTGCTTACCTATGAAAGTGAAAGGTGAGCCATCGCACTGACCCTAGAGAAGAAGCTGAAAGGATTTCTGAGACAGAGCACATTAGCATCGAAAATGTTTTGAGGAGAGCAGGATGCAAGAGAAAACTGTTGTCCACCATTAGAAAAAGATAGTTGTTATTCCTGGGGAAAATAATGAGGAATTGGGAGGTAGAAAAGTTGACACTGACGGAAAAGATTGATGGGAAGGAAGCAAAGGAAGGCCAAGAACCACATACATGGGAAGCATAGCAGCATGATCTATGAAGAGCGAGCTTCAGCTACTGAGGGCAGCGAAAAACAGGGATCTTTAGAGAGGCATGATCGCCAAAGTACTGCTAGAACATGGCACTTGAGGAAGGTATTGTATTGGAAATCAGTGCACTTTATGTTTTAACCATGAACAGGAAAAATCAGGATACTAATGCTTGCTACTTTAATGATTTTGAATTTTGTACCCACTTTTTGAGCTATTGACACATTTTCACCCTCACACCTCTTCTCCCTTTTCCTCACATTTCCCCATGTTTCTTTACAAGTTTTACCCCGGCCACCTGTTTCCATTGCATTTGTCGTTTAAGTACAAGAACTAGGACGATTTCTACAGGGGCCATTTTGCAGGGAAAAGCCTCTGGTCACACCCATTTGTAGAATAGAAAATATTTCTTTTATTGAGGTATGTAATTTAAACGTTTTTCTTCTTTTTTTTGAAAGCCTTGTTACGCCATTCAGCAAAATGGAATTTAGGGTTTTGAACAAACAAACTGTAAGGAGCGATACACTTATTGGTTCCTGCAAGGTAGACCTGTACACGTTATTAACAATTCACTCTGGAAAACGTAAGTTAAGCAGAGTTGTTTCATTAAATTTACAATATGTACAAATACTCTTGTGTTCATAGAATTTTGTTTTAAACTCTTGCCGTCGTTCCTGATTAGAGGCGTTTTAATGAGGCAGCAACGTTACACAAAAATCTTTACGCAAAACGTGTCATATCGTGATTATCTCGAAGTCATTGTGTATTTTTTGAGCTAAAACTTGCTTTGGAGGGAAATAATTGAATTGGAAACAGTTGCCATCTTACAGCATAATGGGTTCTTGTACTTTTCTCAAATTACAAATCATTCTTCCCGCACTAAAGGAGTGGACTGTGGTACATTGTAATGTAACGATTGCTTATTTTGCTTATTTTTATGGAAAACAATGTTTAGTACTGTAGTTAGATGAGTTGTTTTGTCTAACCAAAAAGCCCGTCCTTCCCCCATTTGATTTGGTATAATCTTAATTTCTCTTCTCTGTGCGGTTGACATGGAGGCCATCAAAATACAACTCAGCAGCCTAAAAACCCAAGGAAGTTTCTGAGTACAGCTGGCCATTGTTAAAAATTAATTAAGTTATGATAAAAGTTATTATGATACCCAACGTGCTGACATAAAATAAGCAAAGCGATTATGAAGATTGTTGGTGCTTTCGTTGAATGAAATGTTTTATGGGGTGTTTGAAGTAGCTTTTGAAGATTTAGTATCAATGCATTTTAACTGTCAAAATTTCATCATTAACTTCTGTCTGTTGTTCCAAATGGGGTTGCTAGGCTTGTATAATCATTTCCGTCTACATGCATGCGTTTTTGGACTTCCATTTTCACTACAACATTTTCCAGTGCTGGCAGAGCTTATTTGGCAATTTCTCATTCTTATTTTGAAAAATGCACGTTGAACCAATGCATTGCCTTAAGACAGTCTTGTAACTGGTATCGGTATTGTATACGAGAAATTTCAACCATAGTTTACCTAACATTGTTAAATCATAGACCATGTATGCAACCGTTAAACCAGAGTTATGGTACCATGTCGTGTGATGTGTAAACAACATATCACACGATATACCCAGAATGCAGTCTGGCGTGTGATTTAACTACTCCAGAAAGAAGTCACCATAATGTGACGTCACTAGCGTGTGGTCGCTTTTTGTCTTATTTTAACACCGTTTTATTTTGAAATACTTCAAAAGACTTGGTACACACTTTCACGTTTGTAGCCAACACTTTTGCATTTTGATGACATTGTTTAATCTCCCATGTTTTTTCATGTTGGGGTTTTTTCAGGTTTGTCACAGTATTGATTTTTTCTGCTCTATTTTTTCACTAGTGGAAAGACTTAAATTAAAGCTGCCAATTCAAAACGATAAAAATGGAAGTACTGGTGATATTGATCTACTGTTGAATAATCTGAATGTTGACTTGAATCTTTATCGGGCAAGAAGCGAAATAACGAGGTATTTATCGATATATTTTCTGTCCTAGCAGGTAAAATGGTAGCCGAAGTTGAATGTTCTGAAGTTCAGTACTCTAATGTTTTCCGTTTATTGTTTCGGAGTGTGAATCAAATAGACAGTTCATAGTTCAAGGGAGAGTATTAAGCTTGAGAATTTATTTTATAAGTCAACAGGATTGTTGGACACATGTTGCCAATTGGGCTCCCTTTTTTTCATTTTGTAGATCCAATTTACGGTTTTTTGAGATTCTTAAATTGTCTTAAGCACCAGGCTCTGGTAGGATAAGCTCCTCTTTTCTTGAGACCTCGTCAAAGAAAAAGGAAAGATGATTAATATTCTTGTATTCAATGAAGTGACTGCTTACTTTTCCAAATATTTTCTGTTTATTATATTCAGATGAATTGGTCACTTTTCTCCCCAGAAGTTTAAAACTGCACCAGCGAAGTCTATACCAGTTAATGTGACAGTTGCCTAAAAAACTGTCACATTAAATATCAGACATATTTTTAGACATGGTTTTTAATTGCCTTCTTATTTTTGTACTTACAGGTCAACGAATGGTGACGTTAACAGAGGGAGTCAGTCAGAGTTGTCAATTAGTTCTGCAGCCGGGAGTGTGAGCGATTCAAACACCCAAAATACACCACAAATGGATCAATCCCCTGTTGCAAATCGGGCAAATACCATGCCTACAGTTTCCGCTACGGGTACTTATCCTTTTAAAAAAGATTGATAGAATATATGTACATGATATTAATTTAACAGCTTCCACACTCTCCGTGTATGTTGGGATCAACTGATCATACCTGGGAAGCCTTAGCCGTATGTGCGTGATTGGAATGTGGTATCCAACGATAGGGATTTGTGAAAAGAACGCGCACTTAAGTTGAAGATATGGTTGAAGAAATGATCTAGTGAAGGGCGGGGCATAGCTCAGATGGTAGTGTGGGTTTTAACCAATATCTGTGGCTTCTGTTGCAAACTGCTGTACTATCTGAACTATCGACATTACAGTATTTACGTTACAGCAATTGCAACTTCATTTTTGCAACCAGATCTTGGACTTTAAATTACTTTCAGTATTGTAACTTTTTATCATAAATTTTTATTATTAATGATTATTACCTTTATGACAGAAAAACTGACCTAATAACTATCTTAACTGTCTTGTTCAACCCTTGTTACATCAATGTCGTTTTATATACCTTATGAGATTTTTCTTACCTTGCTGTTTGTTAAGACTATTAGATACCGCGGACATCGTTTATAACTTTGACATTATACGAGAAAGTACATATAATGTGGGCACTTTACAAATTACTGCCATTTATTTCCAGTTCTTCAAAATTGCATTTTTACAATTTTTTCAAATGCAAAGATAGAGGGTGATATAACGTTTCAGGTCAGTCAAGACCGATTTAGTTAAGAATTGCCTATTGCTTTTACCATTAGTATTTACCTCGGAGCCATTAAATCAAGTAGACTTTATTGACGGACTCCGTGAAAGAACATGCATGACCCCCGAAACTGATATGCTCTGCTAAGATAATATTTGGTACAGTAAATAAATTGCCATTGCTATTTAACACGCGAATTCTTAGGTATTCAGGGATTAGACAGTGGGTTGACATTAACGTTGGATTCCCACTGTTTTACTTTAACTTCCATAAAGTCTTTACATTCGTTTGGAATTATAAAAGGATTTGATATAATTATTGTGGAGGATGCAAGTTTGTAAAAGGTCGGTAAGCTTGTCTGCGATGAATGGCCCCCTGCATTACAACTGTACTAATGTAGTCTTCGAACTGCACGAAAGACACTGCGGAGCAGATGTCACTTATCGTAAGTGATGGTGATCGTATTCGAGTTTCTGTGACTATGCTGTCGCTATTTATACCCTCTGTCTATTACTTTCCTAGATAGTTTTGAAAATGTTTTAATGATAATAAGCATTTTATATTTTCTGTAAAAAATCAGTTTCAGGAGCAGCATTGCCTGTGACAACAGCTGGAGCAGCCCCCGCTTCACCACCTGCAATACCACCACGCCGACCGCCACCACCAGATCTAACTCAGATGAGACCACAATCTCAGCCCAGGGGAGGGCAGGATGAAGAGCCTTTACCACCTGGGTAAGAATAACCTTAAAACTGTTGATTGAATTACTACCGTGTGATTTAAAGATATTGTCTTTGATGAGGTTGGTCTGTTATGTTTTTAGGTGAGGGTTTTCTATAGGTGATAGATGAGGACTAAGCATTAAACGGTAATGTTATGAGAAACCATTAATGTTCAAGGTCGGCAGAAAACACTTCGTATTAAAATTTGATTTGAAATCGCAACAGTTAAAGCAGAAGTGTTTGTGGATTTGCCATTTGGAATTGTGTCAACAACGGATTTACACTTTAGTAAGAATGTATGTTTTTATGTATGTATGTATCTATGTATGTATGTATGTATGTATGTATGTATGTAAACCCCCCCCCCTCCCAAGGTTATCGCCGGAGTGACTTTAGATGTAAGCAATCTGTAGTCTTTAACTTTAAAATTCTCCAGTGACAGCCCCTCAAATAGCTTCTGACAATCAAATCAAGCTCCTGACCTTCCCATGGTGAAAATGTTTCAAACTAGCAAGAAAAGGGATGAAAGGCGAGTTACTGGCGCCTCTAAACAGGTTTTCTACGGGTTGTTGAAGCTTGTTAGCCTTGGTTGGTGTTGCACGTAGGAGAAGGTATACTCTAATCAAACACCTGCAGTTGAAATATCACCAGCTATCCAGCTTTGGTTGTTGCTGGCCTTGGTTGGTGTTGCACGTAGGAGAAGGTATACTCTAATCAAACACCTGCAGTTGAAATATCACCAGCTATCCAGCTTTGGTTGTTGCTGGACTTGGTTGGTGTTGCCCATAGGAGNGTTTTCTACGGGTTGTTGAAGCTTGTTAGCCTTGGTTGGTGTTGCACGTAGGAGAAGGTATACTCTAATCAAACACCTGCAGTTGAAATATCACCAGCTATCCAGCTTTGGTTGTTGCTGGCCTTGGTTGGTGTTGCACGTAGGAGAAGGTATACTCTAATCAAACACCTGCAGTTGAAATATCACCAGCTATCCAGCTTTGGTTGTTGCTGGCCTTGGTTGGTGTTGCACATAGGAGAAGGTATACTCTAATCAAACACCTTCAGTTGAAATATCACCAGCTATCCAGCCTTGGTTGTTGCTGGAACCAGGCAATTGATACCGATGGGTTGGCTCTGCTGTCGGACAAGGTTTTTTCACCACAAAAAGATGGTGCAGATATTTCTCCAGACCACAATTTCAATCTGTTTGACAATCCTGTGACGATGGAGGAGTGGCGACGCGTGTGGGCTTGATAGGCTGGAAGCATGTAGTCATATATTTGCACATAGGCGGTATGGGGCTTATCCCAATATCGCTTTTCATACCACCCAAGGCAGGTGTGTATTTCGGTGGATCCTCGTGTGACTGAGCAGCCTTTCCTGGATAGCACTGCTCATCCAAAGCTGGTTAAGAGGCTAGAAAATGTGTCCTTAAGAGAGCTTAATCTGCTGATCAGGTTCCTTTGGCTGATTTCTGCCCTTATTTGCAGGAACAGAAATACAGGTAAATTTTATACCAAAAGACTCCCACTTCACCTCTGCTGCTAGAACACTAATAGACAATGGGAAAAGATCTGAGCGTAAAACTGCTTTCTTCTCCAATTACGCAAGGTGTAATGTGGACATTGCTGCTCTATATACTGGGGTTTTTTTACTAAATGTGGAAAGGAGTGTTAAGCGAAGGGTGCGCCAAATTAATAAGAAGTTGTGATCAGATCTGTCTGAACAAATGCAGTTGGATTTTAACAGGAAAGACTTGAAAATGTTCTATGACTTGTTATATCAGGGGTTTGGTCCAAGACCTTCCTTGATCACACCTCTTTTGGCAAAAGATTGGACCACCTTACATTACTATACTAAAGACCTGATTAAGTAATCAGACGCTGGTTTGAGCATTTCCAGGATCTCTTTTATAACCCTTATGTTGTGGATGATACCGCTGTGGATAGTGTTCCTCTGCGAGATTTCTACCCCGAACTAGATATTGAGCCATCTCTCACAGAGGTTATTGGAAGCATTAAACAGATTAACACAGGCGAAGCACCAGACCTTGATTGCACTCTGGTTGAATAACTGGTTCATGGTGGTGTAAACTTTCATGGGGCAGAACACTTCGATTTTGTCTGTCAATAATAATACAATTAGTCAATGTCATTTTGGTCACTCTGTACAAAGGGGAAAAGCAAGAAGTCAATTTGTGATAGCCATAGCGAAATTTCATTACTTGAAGTTGTTGAAAAAGTGTGTGCGAGACTGTTCCTGGATCGGTTAGATATACATATGTTTGCAGGGAGGTTATTTCAGAGTGCCAGTCTGGTTTTCGTGCTGGGCGTGACACTGTCAACATGATTTTCCCTGCCAGGCANGCTGGGCGTGAAACTGTCAACATGATTTTCCCTGCCAGGCAGCTCACTGAGAAATGTAAAGAGCAGCGTCTACTTCTTTGTTAAGTATTTGTGGACTTAACGAAGGCTTTTTACACTTTTAATTGTGATGCTCTCTGGAAGGTGTTTAATAAACATGGTTGCACACCTGCACTTGTTAATAAAGCCAGACAGTCACATTGTTCTCTGAAGGCTCGTGTAAATTTTAATGGTCAGTTATCAAAAGAAATTGCTATTGACAATGGTGTGAAACAGGAGGACATTCTTGCCTCAACTCTATTTTCACTGTATTTGACTGCGGTCCTGTGGTTTTCATGACTGTGACATTGGAGTTTATTTCCGAACATGAGATACCAGGCCAAGACTCTGTATCTGAAAGTCCTGTCAGGGATCTTCTGTATGCTGATGCTATTGATCTTGTTAATCATTATGCTGGTTGCATGCACTCTGTCATAAATCGCTTTGCTGATACATGTACTCGTTTGGGCTTGACAATCAGCCAAGTTAATGTGTACACCTGTACCTGATAACCTTAATGTAGAGGCTGACATTTTTGTTAATGGAAAAAGGCTTGAAGTTGTCAAGCATTCCGTTTAGTGCCCTCTCAAAGTTCAGTGCCCTCACAAAAGATGACTCTCAATTTTGAAATCAAGAAAAGGATCAGCAAAGCTTCAGGTTCTTTTGGCAAAGTAGTAGAAGACAGAGTTTCATCTGATGGTGATCTCATGCTAAAAACCAAACTTTCTGTATGTGAGACCTGTGTGTTGATCACTCTTTTGTATTCCTCGAGGCCCTGGACTCTGTACCAGTTACAAATGAAGATGTTGGTGAGATTTCACCATCATTGTCTCTCCACATTCTTGGAATCAAATGAGGGAGTCATACCCCCGACATTGCTGTGTTGTCCAAAGCAAAAGTGGTAAGCATATCGTCAATGGTGATGAGAAGTCAGATACGCTGGGTTGGCCTCTTGATACGAATGGACGAATCCAGGTGCCCCAAGCAATTGTTCTACAGCGAAATATCTTCAGGAAAAAGACGTCAGTGCAAGCCTCGAAAAAGGTTCAAGGACAATGTTAAGGAGAACCTGAAGCATATGGAGATTGCTGAATACAGCTGGGATGGATTAACTGCTGATCGCGAGCATTGGAGAGGTTTAATCTTTCATGGTGCTAGGTTGTGTGAGGAGAGCAGAGTTTCTCGTCCTAAAATGAAGAGAATCTACAGTAGGCATGAGGTTTTGCCACCTGATTGTGCCCCTGTTTGGCCATGTAAAGTATGTGGTCGGCCTCTGTTGTCGAAGGCAGACCACATAAACCCAGAATCATTCCTGTTGTGCCCCTTACTGCTACTACTTCTGAATCTTTCATTTACCCATGCCCATCTTGCCCCAAATTCTTCAAAGGTACATACTGTATAGATTCCCGAGCCACCACATGTTTTGTGAACAAGAAGAGCAAATTGAAGATTAGAAATTTAACTATTAAGCCAATTTGGTGTTAAGTATTCATTTGGCATTTCTATAGTATTTTTGAATGGAATAAAAATGAATTTTGACTGGAGTTGGATTTTATTTATTGCTATGGAATACGTGACCTTTCTTGCAGAACTTTTTAAAAGATTGACTCGTTTTAACCGGTCAGTCGAGCATTGAATTTTTTATCTTCTGTTTCAATATGAGCTATCATCTAATAATAGTAAGTTTGACCTAATCTTTACCCATGACAAATTACTGGAACGAACCAAAATGCAATAAATGTGTTATTTTTAGCCATTTCATTGCATGGGAGCGGAATGTTCTGAACATCTACGCGTTGAAATAAAAAACATGCCATTTTTTATTATTTTGAAAGAGAAGTTCTTTAACTGTGGGACGTAATTGCTTGTTCACTTGCTCACTCATCGGAGTGCGGAGTTGATCACAAGGCCTCTGAGCCAAGAACGCAAGGAAAGTTTCTGCTGCAAGGCTTTGGATCTTCCCCTAGGACAGAGAAGTGCCTTATTTTTCTCACCAGATATCCCATTTCAACTGTATTCTGTTGCAGTGGCATTAGGATACACGACGAACCCATCACTGATGTTTGTATTAGACGTAAGTGGTGACAAAAGAAATAAAGTTGTGTTTGTGAATTTTTTATTGTGATGATACTAGAACAGTCACTTCTAATGGACTTATGCTTTAAGGTTCCAGTCTGTTGCAGCCACGGTGAGTCAATTTTCCTGACTTATTGCCATATAGTAGGATGTTGAGTATATAAGTGTGCCACACATTAATGCACTCCAATTCTGCTGTTACCTGTCCAGCTTGATGACCACAAAAATAGAATCTACATGATGTTTGAAAAGGTTGAAATGACTTTGTAAGGCTAAAAGCCCACTGGATCCCTCTTCCCAATATGAAAGCCAATCTTTGAGCAGCGGATTGTCTCCAATGCACCAACTGAATTTGGAGGCAAATTGTAAGTTGCATTACTCACCAGCTACATCAGGCTGTCAAAACGACGCTCAACCACGACCTGCTCCAGACACCTTAGACTCGTTGATGTTACTTTAAGCAATAAGATAATTTCTTTGCATATTTGCTAGGGTGAAAAAAACTTACTTACATGGTAACCTCAAGTAGTATCGGTAATTTGTAATTGGAATATTTTGGGAAGTAACGAATACTTTATTTGAAAAAGTTGACATTTTACTTTTGGTAAACTTATTAGTTTGTTTATGTTTGTGTATATTTCGTCCAAGGTATGCCAGCATATAAAATAGGCGTAAAACCTAATATGACGATGATGAGCTAAGGTGGCATTTCCTGAACAGTAAAGAAAAAGTAGGATGTGAGTAAGACCACACATAAACCTTTGTTTCGGGTGGCCCCAATATTCGGGAAATTTTAAGTCATTCAGTTTCCATTTATATCTGGAAACGGATCATTATCAAAAAAGATATCGATGTCTGTAGTATTTTTTTGAGTCTTATACAGCTTGCCTTGGCATTATTCAGTTTATTATATACTCTTTTATATAAAAAGAGTATAATATATACTCTTTTTTCATCTGTCTTTTCAGTTTTCAGTTGATAATAATTTATTGAAACAACATGAAAAACGGAGATAGGGATTATCCAATCCTAAATATTGGCAAGAATTAAATTCTTTGAAAGTCTGCGTAGACAGTAAACAAGTCGCGTATGTGCCCAATAATGATTACTCGTGATGGATGTTACAACCGGCTTATTTTTTGTTTGGTTCAAAGTTTCAAAGTCTGTGGCGTTGCGGGTTAAATACGTCTGTTATGCCATTTAAAGTATACACTACCTGGATATCAAAGCTTTTGTTTAAAAAGTACGAAATAATTGAAAACTTTTTATGAGAAAGTTTTTCCCATGTGAATGAGAAAAATTGAGCTTTCGTAATGCCGTTAAATTTTCTGTTGCGATATGTACTTAAATGCTACCTACCATTTTTTCATTGTTTTNTTTCAGTTGATAATAATTTATTGAAACAACATGAAAAACGGAGATAGGGATTATCCAATCCTAAATATTGGCAAGAATTAAATTCTTTGAAAGTCTGCGTAGACAGTAAACAAGTCGCGTATGTGCCCAATAATGATTACTCGTGATGGATGTTACAACCGGCTTATTTTTTGTTTGGTTCAAAGTTTCAAAGTCTGTGGCGTTGCGGGTTAAATACGTCTGTTATGCCATTTAAAGTATACACTACCTGGATATCAAAGCTTTTGTTTAAAAAGTACGAAATAATTGAAAACTTTTTATGAGAAAGTTTTTCCCATGTGAATGAGAAAAATTGAGCTTTCGTAATGCCGTTAAATTTTCTGTTGCGATATGTACTTAAATGCTACCTACCATTTTTTCATTGTTTTCTAGTTGGGAAAGGAGAGTGGACCAGTTCAGCAGAGTTTATTATGTGGACCATTCAACACGGTCAACGAGTTGGGAAAGACCACAGCGTTTGCCGCCAGGGTATGTATAGTTTGTAGCATTCGCTTTATCTACACTTGCACCGTCATTGCCGCCATCGTTGTTGTAGCTCCGTCATCGTCACCGCCATGGTCATCCTCTTAGTCATCAGGTATTCACCACAACAGCCACTTTTACTCTCAATGTCGACGTGCTTTCCTTCGACAGCTTATTTCCTTTCAGACGTTCGTGGCTGCCTTTATAATTTTTAACTAGTTTGAACTTTCCTGCTATAACACATTAACTTCATGGTTGTTAAATATCTGTTACACTTTCAGTGTTTCCACTATTACAAATATATCGCTAAAATACGTACATACATATAATCATAAATAACATACAGTACTCAATACCACACACTGTAAACATATATATATGAACACGTTAAGCACAAGGATGCCAATAGATTTTTAACAACTTTTTTTTTTAATTTTGAAAGAGTTAATTTTTTGTGTGTTATTAGCAAAGTGTACAAGTTCATAGAAAACGCAGTTCTTAAGTATGCTAAGTACCGCTTTACTTTGTGCTTTTAGTTGGGAAAGGCGAGTTGATATTCGAGGTAGGACGTATTATGTCGACCATAACACGAGGACAACAACGTGGCAGCGGCCCACTGTTGAATCCGTAAGAAACTACAATCAATGGCGTACCGACCAGGAGCAACATATTAACCAGGAAAGAGCGCAGTACCAGCAAAGGTTCATATTGCCAGTGGTAAGTTAGTTACAGTATATTTTCTGATCCCAGGTACGATTTTAGAAGGTATCTTTTGAGTCTGAAGTAACATTTCATTAAACACTTGCGTGGATAAGATAGCAATTTTACAGTAGTTTAGTCACTACTTCCTTGTTGTTGATACCTGTATTAATTACTTAAGGCTAAACTTCACATTTATAGAGGTGCATTGTCGGATTGATAAGGCCCTAAACTGTCGGTAGTCTTGTTTGTCTGTTTTCACAGTCTGCTAAATTTATTTTCTACTGTATAAAATGGTATACTCGCTCGTCCCACCTGCATCAAATGTTCAGCAATGTTAAGTAACCACAACTTCCCAAACCCTTCTATTAGCTGTAAATTTCAGATGTTAAAACGCTCTTTTTGGCATAATTGAAATTGACCTAGATTGACCGAAAGACAACACCAGATACTTTAAAGGTCATCTAAATTGCCACAAGATTGTTACTAAGCCTATTGGCTCTGTAGTTTATGATTTATCAAAATTTGTTTTGGGGGTTTCTTTGGTATTGGCAAAGGACAAAATTGTGTCAGTGGTATCTGAGATATCAACAAAGCCAACAAACCTTTATGTTCACACAGAAAGGCGATAAAGCCGATGCAGCCATGGTGTCTTTGATCGACGTACGGAGACCAGAATCAATTGCCGTTAAGACAATAATGTGGAATATTGCCCGGTATGCGCGGGCTCAGAAGCTAGAGACTTTGTGCTGGGCTAGAGTGCTTGAACCACTACAAGGGCAGTGAGTGTCGCATAACCGCTGTGGACACCACAAATCTCAAAAGTGCTTAACAAGACAAAAGTAGAGAAGCAAATGTATTTCGGTCTCCAGGCTCTTGTTCCCGTGATTCACCAACCCACTACTCATCATAGTATATTCATACACACATGCATACATACATACATACATTAACATACATACATACATAACATACATACATACATACATACATACATACATACATATATACATACATACATACATACATACATACATACATACATACATACATACATACATACATACATACATACATACATACATACATAAAATTTATGTTAGAAGAAGATATTTCATTTAGCTTGTTGCCTTTTCTAGTTTTCTGTGCATGGAGTAAGTAGGGTATGACAAAGTAGTTTTTTATTTCTGCTTTCCTTTAGCGAAAAAAAGATATACTTAATCCTCATAATAATGCAGGAAGTTAATTGAAACAAATCACTACTTTGATTTTGGTTTTAGAATGCAGTTAGTACACCTTCAGATCAAACAGATCCACTTGGTCCTTTACCACCTGGTTGGGGTAAGTACTGTAAAAGACAATGTCAGGATCATTTTTTTCTTAACCATATAAAACCTGTCAGCTTGAAGTGGCTGTACAAACTTCCTCCGTTTACCAATCCTGCTCCAAATGATACGCTTTCCACCACATTTAGTAGGTTTCGTGGAAAATTTGCAAGGTACCCACCAAGGAAGCCAAGGTACCCGACTAGACTTTACAAATTGTTTTCATGGTCTTGTTACCTATTTTAGCGTAAGTAATCTTCATGCTAATGGCTTTTTACCCTTGTTTCAACTATAGTCTACAACTCATCTTTGTGATGTCAACTATTTTGCTTACAGCTTTCCCCCTCCTGACTCTGCTTAGCTATGGAGACAATGTCAGACGCCATTGTATAGGCTCAGGACGTTGACTTTTGTTTTTTTATCTCATGTAGGAATGTTTTATTCTGTGTGTTATACTGGACATCACTGTTTGATGCACAAACACGTTGTCGACCTGACTATCCTGTTGCCTTTGTTAAGGACACAGTCTTCGTTAAATAGTTGCTCTGGATGTTACTGAAAGCTGGGTTCAACTTGGCCTATATTGAGATGACTAGTTCTATACATACATTTCTGTTTTCATATGTCTTCCCCAAAGGAAACTTGATAATTTTTGTAACATTTCGAAATTTTGAGAGGAAAGCCGATACAGGGCAGTGTAACCAAGTTTAATATTGGAAAAGGCACACAGAAGTTAGTGAAAGTCAGATTTAGATACGTCTTCCCGATGTGGGAACAGGCGTTATTAGGTTGAAAGTATGTTTCACTTGGATATAAATTTGGGACAACTATTTATGTTTTTGTTTACCGGCTTTTTGTTTTAAGCCAGTAATGTATAGATCTTTGTTATGAAGATAATTATGCTGGAAATGTCGGTTTCTGTACTTTTTCTAACAGTTTTTTTTTAACTTCCTGGCTGCTAATATTTACATTGTTAACGCCATTCGATGCCCTTCAGGGCCATAAGAGTTCCATTTCCCCCTATTACCCGATTCTGAGTGTCACGTTACAAATTGTTCTATGGTTTTTATTTGTAATAGAACCTAGCTTTCTGTACGTATAAACAGCCTTAGTTTTCCGTTATTCTGCCTCCAAGAAGGTTGGATTTTTTTCGCAAGATAGGTTAGATGTAAAATGAATGGAACTCCAAAGCTGAAACAAAGGGCTTGAAGACAAGAGAAAGGATGCACGTACCTCAGCAACGTGAAGTCACGTAGAACCTAGAGCTATAGAAGGAACGATGCATTATTATTGCCAAGATGCAAACATAATTTTTTGACGTACGGCGTATGTATCGTAAGGGATGAATCGGTATATGGCTTTGAGCCAATTTTTTATTTGTTAGGACCTTTTACTTTGCACTGAAACCCAAGGCATGGGGACATTTCATAGGTCAACGTCAGTGCCCTCGTCATACTCCAAGCCCATGCTTAAAATGTGTCAAAGCGAGAGATCAGTTGACTGCTGTACATCTAAGGTTTTGCTGTAGTTCAATATCAGGAATTGTTGCATGACAAGAAGACAATGCCCGGTTTTATTCCAGATCTATTCCACAGTTTGATTTTTTTAACGTTTTATCTTTTGTGCATTTCTTTTATTGTGCTTTGTGTTTTTGTTCTTCGTTTAGTGATTCTAACACTGCCTCGTTTTTGTGAATAAAATTTATTGAATTTGGCTTCTGTATTATAGAAAAGAGAGTTGAGCAAAATGGCAGGGTTTACTTCGTAAATCATAATACAAGAACAACGCACTGGGAAGATCCAAGGATTGTAGGGTAAGTTGGCATCTCGTTTACCAGCAACCGATTACCGATAAGATATTCAAAATGGTGTGGAGAAGAAATTTCCCCACAAAAGATTCTTTTATTCCTAATAAAAGGAAAGATCACATTGCATACAGCTTTATGGGTACGTCCAGATCACCATGAAACTAAGTCCGACAATCTTACTTTTCTCGGTCAAATTAATTTTTCGATTAAAGGTCATTGATAAAGGGCCTAAATGACCTGCAAATGATGCAAGTAATCGTATTATAAAAGAAGCGTAGCGTATATTTAGCACAGGGGGTTAAGGTACGCTGTAACCAGCGGTTTCTGCGTTGCCTAGTTTAATTTTGTTTTCGATTGTAAGTTTTCGACCTTTTACAGTTGTTTGACTCAGCTTGATTATGCTTTGTCAGTACACCGCTTGTTATAGACATGACTGAATTGCCTGAAATGGACGGAGAAAAGGACGTGTGGAGAGTTCCTGATGAACTCTTCATTCACCCTTTTCTCTGACCATTTTTTTAAACTCCTGTACATTCTGCCTTGAATTCTTTGTTATTGATGGTACTTTTTGTTTCAGTTCTCCCCGATGTACAAATCCCCAGAATTAGTTTTTCCTCAGAATTCATTGCGTACAAGCTCAAGCTCTTTACCTTCCTCGTGCCTCACAAAGTATAGTCGATCCGCATCACTTCTGAGGTGAAACGCACTATACATTGCCATTACCTTTCTTGTTGTTCTGTCTAAGCATTTCAGTTCACATCCTTTCCGTTCCAGGATTTCTGCCCCATATTTGAAGATAGCTGCTGCCCATGTGTTCAGTTTTTGTTTCTATCATTCAACTTTGATTTAAAGATCAACCTAAGCCTTCTGTTGTATTTCCTTGTAATTTTCACTTTCATCTCATTTTCCTTTATCTTATCCAGCTCGACTATCCCCAAATATGTTTAACCTTCCCATTCCACTTTCTTATCACTTTGCCATCCGGAAGTTCTGTCTCCTCGCATCTAGCTATTTTCTCTCTCTTCAAGGTAAGAACACCACATTTTCTAAGACCATACCCCGTTCCACTGTCTGTACTAAAGATGTGTACCGTGCTTACAAGTGAATCTACCTGTTCTTCATTCTTACCAAACAGCTTCAGATCAGCCATGAACAGAAGACGATTTAATTTGTTCTCTTTCTTACCCCATTCTTAACCTGTATTGATCTTCCTTAGAACTAAGGAGAGCGGAATCATACTTAACACAAAGAGTAAAGGCGACAAACTGTCACCCTAAAATATCCCCGTCTTTACTTCAGCATCATCAAGATCTTTTCCATTAGATGTTAATAAAAGCTTCCACTGGCACATACTTCTTTGCAGAGAGTTTATCACATTCTCTGCAATACCAAATGTTTCCATACACTCACTAATCCACCGATTGGGGACAAAGTCATGAGCTTTCTTATAATCTATCCATGCTATAGCCAGATTAGTATGTTTTCTTTTCCTACAGTCTCTCAATGCAGTCTTGTCAATTAACAGTTGACCTTTTGTGGCATGATTCCCCCGTGTAAACCCTTTTTGTTGTTCTCGTCGAAGATTCTCTGTTTCTAAATGGATGCACATCTCTTATGGTGTCGTGCCTATCAAAAGCGTCCACATTAACCCGAGGCACTTAATAGGGAATAGTTTTCCACAGCATTACCTTTCTCAGGGTCCTTTTTTGGCAGTACTGTACGATCATATGTAATCCAATCAGGCAAATTATCCTCCCATGAAGAATATTGAGATTTTTGATCCAATAACCGTGAGCACTATCTTTTCCTGGTGCTTTACAATTTTGTATCTTTCGACCGTGTTTCTGTACATTTTCAGCACTTAACCCTCGCCATTTCTTGAAGGTGTCGGCCAATGTTCTTCAGATCCTTGAATCATCCAGCCTCTCTATTATCTTTCTTTTCGGCGTTCTATATGCCACCCCAAAATCTTCTACACCGTTGCACCAGGCACAGCATTTGAATTATTTCCTCCTCCTTTCAGTTCCTTGTATATCTTCTTCTGATCAACATTAAACATCCTGCTCTGTTTGATTTGCGTGATTACTTGCTCATATCTTTTAACCTTTGTGCTCTTTGCAATCACCCTCCGCTTAACTTCTTCGATTACTGTTTTACGCCCATTTTCATTAACTCTGTATCTTGTTCCCAGATCTTCCATTTTACTTGTCTTCTTTGTTCCAGGTTCATCTTTTTTCTTGTAAGTGGTTTTCTTCAGGCTCCCCACACACCTGGGCCCATGATTTGGTCATTCGTTTGTGTGTTTTTGTAGCTCATTTAAACATCATTCATCCAATTAATTTAGTTTTCTGGTGGCAGCTTTTGCTGTTGATTATATTGGACTGTTGATGGAGGTTAAATCCTGGGTTTCGTTAACTATCTCGCTTAGAGCAGCGTTATAAAGTTTAATAGTAAGATTTGTTTTTGAAGAGAGTGTTAGCGTAGGTAGTGTGTCCCTCTTTTCCATCTCAATCAGTTCAGTGATTGCAAGTTTACGTATTGTCTTTTCACGGACAACCTGTATCTTTTCTCTGTTATTTTCAACGAAATCGTCTGCAACCACAACCAGGTGTACATTTCTATCTATTTCTTCATTAGCTCCTTCTCTCACAACACGTGTTCTATTCTCAATCAGTTCAGGTGTCAAATTTACTAGTTCAACTATAGATTCTCGATTTCCATGTTTAATATCAACCTCAGTTTCTTCAGTACTTTCACTTCGAATTTCATCCCGTATTAGATCAATTTGCACGTCATTCAACCGCTTATTTCTAAAAATATCTCGCCGTACATTAGCGAGTTTATTAGAATCGATGTTTTTCATTATTTCTTTTCCTACTATTTTTCTTTATTTTTCTTTTTTTGTTTATTCTGAGCAGGTTTGTTCAGTCAAGTTTCTTACAGGGTTCTTTTGAACGATGTTAAATGCTCCTAGAACGTTGTTATAATCCTCTGTAGACCATCTGACTCTAGTTTCTTTTGATTTTGTTGGCATCACTGGAGATCCAGGATTAGATAAAATAAATAAAGTGTTGAAATAGCACCATCACTACAACCTTGCAATTACTGTTATTATCAAATTTATATTGTTATTATTACTATTGTTCTTTTAATTTATATTTTGTTTTACCCACTGAGCCAGTGTAGACGGTCATAATGTCTCGTGTATGAAGTCTTTACCTTGAACTGGACTACTTTCTACTACTAACTACTTTTGATTTTCTGCACGAGATTGTATTAATTCCTAGTTTTTGCCTGCTTTGACCAGGAGAAAAGGATTTTGAATAATATATAAAAGCTATGCAGTTATTTGCGAGATGATGCGGTGAATATGACATTTCATTTTTTAAAAGAAGAGAAATAAATTTAAAAACTCACAAAAAAGCCCATACACAAAAAACCACCAGGAATAAAAATTCTGAAAGAAGTACTACCCACCAATTATTCAATCGAGTACTTTGAAGTACTTTGATGACCATAGTATTATTTGATATTTGTTGAGTAGCACATGTGTAAATGTTGTCTAACCTTTAATTTTATTGAGTATTTTTAATGATTGTAACTTTTTAATTTTGAACATCGGAATATGAATTTGTGCATGCACTTATTTTAGTGTTTCTGGAAACCAAGAGGCCTTGCCCGCAGGTTGGGAAATGAGGTACACCGGAGACGGTATTCCGTATTTCGTTGATCACAATCGAAGAACAACAACATTTAATGGTAAGAATAATATGTTTTTTGTAATTTCTGGTGATGCCAGTTACCTATAGTTTAACATTACAATCACTTTTGTTGTTTATTGCTGTTGGTTGTGTGATAGGTTTCTAGAACTTATAGTTACTAGAACTTATGGTTAAATTGGTTTGTATTTTTTTTGCTTTATTCGGTGTCTGTGCGCTTAATTATCGATTATTCAGTCTGTTCCAAGTCCAGATCCCAATAATTTGGAAAATAACGTTTCTTTCTTTAAAATGTCCGCCCATGCCCCCTTTTGTTTTATTTATACAAGCGATGCTTTGCTTTCCCAAAGACATTAACCAAATGTTAAAATATTTGAGAATTTTGACGTAATTACTTTTCTGGACCTATGAAAACTGCAGGTCATTGGAGGATTGTTTGTAGATTGATATTGTTTTGTGAAGTGACTGTCGAATTAAATTAGTTTACGTCTACATCTAAACTAAGTTATATTCTATATTATTATCTCGTAGACCCACGAACGGGGCAGCCAATTCAGTAAGTACCAGTTTTAGCATGCTGTTATTTATATAGAATACCAGTATGTGTTACTTATACTAGTCAAGTATTTCAATCACTTAATGTCAACAGTACGAACGAAACTAAACTAATTTTACACATTGATTTCCTTCGATCCATACAGTGTTTATAAATGCAATATATTCACAGTTATCCAAACGAAATGAGCTTACAGCGCCAAAAATAGGAATAATAGCCGATGACTTTTTTTACCCAATTCATTTGACCACCAAGAATCGTCTTATTTCTTAAGCATGGCACCGTACCAACAAAAAGGAAAAGGTTTAACAATTTGATATCTTGAATTTTAAGGTTTGTGCTCTGGATATTTCCAAGGAAGCTATTTTCCGTTCTCAGATTTTAGATTCTCAGGTTTTGGATTGGCTGAACAATCACCCAGAATAATATTTTTTTTGTTTTAGCCCCATGCTGGATTTTGGTTGCACATTAGAAACTAACTGTTAAAGAGACCATTTTGAGAAATATGAATGTTAACTGTGAGTCATTTCATTGATGACGGTAACTGAAGAAGATGGCTTCCTACCAGTTTGGAGAATTCGCTTATCGTCGTTTATTCTGCAGTTTTATCAGGTGTATGGTTTTCCCCAACAGTAGAGAGATAACGAATACTGAGTCAATTTGCGAAATTTTTATTGGAACCTACCACTTTCCAAAATTTGTTTTCTTTGATTTGGATAGAGGATCTTGTCAAAAGGAAGTGTTTTTTGACAGGATTGGGCCCTTCACTAGAACTTTTTTTGCCGGACACGGAGAAAACCATATGTGAATGACTTGGTTTAGCTCTTCGTTTATGCCTGTCTGAGTCACCCAAGGTGACGCAGACACACCAAACAGCGTAAACAGCGTTCGACATACCAAGTTGAGGCTGAGGTTGAGGTTTTGTTTAGGCAATACCATAAAGTCTCTCTCCATCGTTTTTAATTCTGAGATGTCGATGATGCCTTTCTTTGAGCAACTCACATTTCGACCTTTTGCTCTGTCGTCAAAACGTTTTCTTTCTGCTTCCCTCGGATTTAGAGTTTTTTACAACACAAAAATATCACCGTTGCTCGTTTAACCTGAAAGATTCCAGTCTGAAGTGTTTTGTGCGGAATGCACATAAAAATGCCAATGATTTTTCTCCTTATTTCGTTGTGAATG
Organism: Morbakka virulenta; assembly: GCA_003991215.1. Taxonomy (NCBI): domain Eukaryota; kingdom Metazoa; phylum Cnidaria; class Cubozoa; order Carybdeida; family Carukiidae; genus Morbakka; species Morbakka virulenta. The sequence goes on from RDPX01000371.1 coordinate 75,759, forward strand.
CAATCAAAAGTTGATCTGTTGGTGTGAATGAGTTGTAGTTGAGGGGATCGGCTGGTTTGTAATTGCTCGAGTTTGTTCGTATACCGACAAATGCATTGCCTCAAATTTGGGAGTAATTAGGGTGAAAATTTTAAACATTAAATTGTACACGTAAAGACGAAAATATTTGGACTCGGAAATTTGTCCGATGAAGAAAATTGCTCTCTAATTCTGTATTCGGATAGTTAATGTGTGAATGAGCGTCAATGCTCTGTCCTTGTTTTATTCCGTGTTATTCTAACAAACGGTGGATGGCTTTTTTGTGCAGATAGCAAGATTGGAGTTTACCGCACAAAATGACCTTATTTTCCCTAAAATGAATTCCCGTATCTCTGGTGAACTTGTAGTCGATTGGTTGATGGTTGTTTCTATTATTAATGAACACATTTTCACTTAAAGCTTGCTGTTTTAAGCTGCGTTGTGAAAAAGGGAAAATAGTCTTCAAAGGGCAGTAGTTAAACATTTTTATTTAAAAACATGGCATCATATTCCAACCAACCACCTAAATTCCATGTGGTAAACCAGAAAGATAACATATCCTGATTGATGTTCCTAAACTTCTATTTTGGTACTGTTTCCACCTGCATCGCTTTCATTTTACACTGCTAAATACTGAAAGTGAAATATTTTAGAGGATTTACTAACACTTGTTTTGAAAATAATCTTACGCTTACGTTCCCACCTTGAGTGAAGCTTACTGCTTTGCAACACAGTTTTCCCCATGTAAGTAACACTTAGTGAACCTCATGTTTTGTATTTTCATTACCGCGAACTTTTTGTGTTAAAAATATGCCGTCTATCCGAAGCGGAATGTGATCCTGAAGCTTTAGTGTTTTTGTCTGCACAAATACATACAGCTTATGTGTTACTCAGTTTTAGACATTATCTGTGCGGTACGTTTTATGCCAAGGTTTCGTAAATGGTTTGAAAATGAGGATAAAATGCTATCTCTTTTACTCCTTAAACGCAATTAACACTTGCAGATTTCAACAACTAGTGGAAAATAGTACCAAGAGGTGCTGTAAGCAATACGTTTAATTTTCTCTAGTGTTGAGGGAGACAGGATTTAAATGACGATGTTTGGATAAACTTGGGTAATCTTTATGTTACCGTGCGTTTTTTTACAGTGCTGGTGCGATTAATGAACATATTGCCTACCAACGGAGTTTTAGATTTAAACTAATGCAGTTTCGTCATCTGTGCCAGGTAAGATGACAAATGACGTTATTTCTCTTTGGCTCATTTCATCTAAGCTATTACCCCGAGCCTTTTGAATCTATATTAGATTATGATCCATTGTATTTTCATCTAAGCTAGTGCCCCGAACCATCGTGTAAGTCGATAAAACAAATAAGACACCATGATGAAGTATTAAACCAGCGGAAAACCAACCACTAGCTTCAGAAGAACATGTATGGGGCAAGATGACACCATTGAAAACTAATAGCGTTTTTATTGACATCCAGGGGTGTGTGGGGTGACAGTTTATCGCAGTATATTTATATTTAATAAAACCATCGATTTTTTTGTTGAAATAAACCCTTGACTCTTTACTACTTTAATTTTATGGCCACTTGGCGAGGTAGATTTCTTGCCGCTGCAAAGCACAAAGAAAATGGTGACAAGAAAAATCTCATTGTTAGTGCGCAACACCATTGATGGAGTCAATGTTCTACATTAAGAGAGCTGGGCCATTTTTAAACAAATAGCAAGACGTGCAGAGAACAAATAAACTTTTAGATTTGAAAGCAGAACAACCTATGACATATTATAATTGTTAGATTTCTAGTCAAATAGAAATTATTAAATGACTTGAAAGCGTATTGAGCAATGTAATTGCATCCGGTAGGTGAGATAAACAGTATTGGCCAGAACAAATTGACAAGTCCATACAATTTTACCTGTGAACTAAATCATTGTACAACAGTAGTTTCTGCTAGCATTTACTTCTGTTTATAGATTTATCAAATAACATCATGTATGATTTGTTTGACCTGTAGGAATTACCAGCACTGTAATTACTGTATTAGCAGCCAGTAATTTGAGCCTTAGGATTGCATGTAGACGCCCTTCATAATCCCATGCTAACGTCATAAACGTCTATAAGGAAGCACTTTTGACACCCAAGATTTTTAAGTGTCACCACAGATTGCCCCAAATAACAGCGTTCCAAACCAGACGCCGTACTGAAGATAATCAATTTCCTTCGGAAAAAACATTTGTTGTTGAGTTTCTTTAAATTGCTGATCAACGTCTGAAATATACTTTTTGTACACAAGATGAATTTACTGGTTTTTGCTAACTGAACCAAATGAAATATAACAATAGTGTTGTGCAGTACAGTCTAAACACAACTGAACTGATGATTTCCTGTCAAGTAAAATATGTTGACAATCCTGCTCCTGGGAAAAAATGTATTAAAATGAATTAAAAGTTGTCTATGGCAGAACATGGATTACGTTTTTTTCTTTTCGTTTTAGAGGATATTTTCCTAAAGATAAATTGGGCTTGTGTATAGTGTCTTGGTCAATTTTATTTATAGCTGTATTGAAACTTTTCTCTTTCATCTGTTCCTTTTTTCAGTCCAATGCTTTACCAAGCCATGTTAAAGTTCCATTAAGCAGAACCAATGTGTTTGAGGACTCGTTTCAACAGGTAAGATTTAGATTGCCTGTTGTAGTTCTGTTTGTTTTTTCCCAGGCATAGCAAAGTGGAAGCTTAGTTGATTATTTTCTGAGAATGGAGAAACAGTACCCTTCCAAAAAGGTTATATATGTAAACCACCAACCTTTATATCGGAGATGTGCCACCACCAGCTCTTTAAGGCAGTTTTGTTTATATTATGGCCTGCCATCAGTTTCCGTATTGGTCAATAGTATGCCTGCAAATTTTAGAGCTATTTTGGGTTAAGGAGTATCTCACTGGTATCTTTCAAACATTTTCAGCAGCATGGTCTCTATCAAAGGACATCAAAACAACTAACCTCAAAATAATTGCTGCAGTGGCGTGGAGACAATACTACAACATACAATTAGCCAATGGACGGGAGAAGGAGAACAATGCAATAAAATTTGAAACATTTACTGGACCAGCCAGAATAAAAGGAATTTTAAAGGACGGAATTTGTACTCATAAAATTAATTTATTGCAGGTGAAGAGCAGATTAAAAGATTAAAAAAAGAATATGCATTCGATGTATGTAGCCGTATGGTAGGAAAAGATTGAAATTTGGTAAAGAAATATGTCCGAAAGCGAAGCAGGGGAAATTTGTTTGGTGATCAACGGGAGAACCAGGTAATAAAGGATAGGGATAAAAAGACACTGTGGTTAGGATGAGAGGGCTTTATGTAAAGTCAAGTTATAGGTACATGGAGGATCTAGTAAACCTAGGCAGAAAATCAATTTCGTACCACCACGGTTTATATGGTAGGCTACAATGCAAATGTTTTCAAAATCTGGTTTAAAATATGATTTCCTGTGAAGTAAAATATGTTGACAATCCTACTCCTGGAAAAAATGTATTATACATAAAATCTATTCGAAAAAAACCGTTCCTTCTCGCCTACCTTTAGCTTCTGATATTGGTTACAGAAAAAAAGCATAACTATCTTATCTTCTGGTTTCTGGTGTATTGGAGTGAACATTTGGGACTTGTTCTCCTGCCATTCAACTTGGGATAGTCCCTCCCTTTGAATAGGTCATCGCATGGTAATTTTTCTACTATTATTGGGTTCCAAAACATACATAATTTAATTATGATTTTATCTGCTTTTGGAGTTAAGGGTGAAGCAGATGACATGACCACCTCTCCAACTTTCCCTAAATATTGGCTTTCTGTAAAGTTTTGTTGGCATATTTGTATTATTATTTGGCTATACTGTTGTATCCAGGATATCAACTTCTTTTGGTGATACTATGCATTCAGAATGTACTTATATGTGTCTTTACCTGGAATACAATATATTTCTGTTTTTCTTTAATGGTTATATAAATGTAATTTGCAAGTTGCTCATAAATAAATTTTAGTTGCATTATGTACAACGTGGGTCATTTGCATATCCTTAACGTTTTTAAGATTTGTTCATAATGAAAATGAAATTTGCTCTGTTTCAAAGTAAGCTGTAAGAATTAGAATTAGTTTGCCTGGAATATTTTTATCATAGATGGCTCCAGTGACTACTCTGAGGTTTTTCACCCCCATTTTACTATCACTGTTGTCGAATGTACACGGTTTTGTGTTCTTTTGCTGTACCTCACATATACTGAAACGTTGCACATTTCTGCTCTCGATCTTTTCTTGTTAAGTTGTAGCTGATTTACTCCCCCATACTTCAAACTTTATGGCTTTCACTCGCAGCCCACAGTTTTCTAGACATGTTATTCTTGAAGTTACTCTTTAGAGTGCCTTTTTTAGTGCAGTTGGAATCGCTGCGCCGGCCATATGTAGGATCTACTATGTGACATTTTTTGGTTTACGTAACAGCGTAATGAGAATTACAAAGAGCTGGGGACTTAAAAGCTTAGCTAACTGCCCATTCAAAGCAGTTAACTGCTGCTGTGCTACGTAGTGCCGTCATTTATCAAAAGTTTACTTGACCGGATTGATAAGGTGTTCTGCTACTTCTTTCTTGTGGCTGATTAGAATTAATATTGCTACAGTGTTCCCGCTCCCGGTGCCAAAGCCGAACTGATTGGCTTAATTGTTCAATAATTCGGAGTCTGATTCGCTCTGTAAGTTTACATAGCTGCCAAGAAAGCTTTTTTGGTGACATATACTTCACTCGAACACGTTTTTTTATTCCACATTTTATCTTCTTTCTTTCGCACTTTAATTTCTGCCCCAGTGGTCTACTTTAATTGCTACAGCACAAGAAATGCCCGAAGGATTGCTTTCTGGGTTCCTGCCTTCAAAACTGATTTTTCTTATTAATAAATTTACTGAGGTATTCTTTTTGACGGTTTCTGATGCTTTTTTATCGAAAGCACTTTCCTTTTTAGCTTTTACTACACTGACAAGTAAAATCAAGTCCCTTCGCAGTGATTATTGGTTAATCGTTTACAGGGCGTTTTAATTTTATGGTATATGACCTAAAATGGCTTATTCTTTTCTTCGAAGACCTGTTTATAGATATAGTTCGCTATTTGACTTTACCGTTCTGTTTAACTTGCCTTGCTGCTACGGTGAAAGTGCCATTTTCTCCTTCCTCATAGGATTTTGTCGTGTGACCACCACCTTAATAAATAATGATTGCTATTAATAAGAATCAAATACTTATTTAAAATGTATGCAGCTTAAAAGTCTATTTTAATTAACCACACAGGGGTCGTCTTTTTTAAATTTTTTTTTTCTCTTCGAAACTCCTATTTATTCTTGCACCTTTTAAAAATAAATTCCCATAGTGATTTCAACGAACGACATTGTTGTTACTTAATGTCAGTAGATTTTTTTGGAGTGCATTTATTCGAAGTAAGCTGTGTTTCATTTTCTTATTGTCTTTTGAAGAAAATGAGGGGGAAAATTAGTATGTGTAGTAATAAGTACGGCCTTAACATCCGTCATTATTTGGTAGAATATTTACATGCTTGTAATGGGCGTTTATTCAATAAAGATATTTTTATGAACGATACTTAAAACGTTGCATTCGTTTTCTAGATTATGCGCATAAACCCTCATGATTTACGAAGACGCTTATTTATCATGTTCAAAGGCGAGGAGGGTCTCGATTATGGTGGTGTTGCAAGGTAAGAGTTTCAAGGCTTTTCTTCCCCATTTTTTTCTTTGGTTTTTAGGGTCCTTAGCAACACTCGCAGCGTAAAACAAGTCCTCAAGACAAGCCACTTACCGTGGTCGTTATCTGTGTAGAATCGACAATCGTGTAGAAGTTTACTCCAACAGTTATATTCACCATCAACNTATGAACGATACTTAAAACGTTGCATTCGTTTTCTAGATTATGCGCATAAACCCTCATGATTTACGAAGACGCTTATTTATCATGTTCAAAGGCGAGGAGGGTCTCGATTATGGTGGTGTTGCAAGGTAAGAGTTTCAAGGCTTTTCTTCCCCATTTTTTTCTTTGGTTTTTAGGGTCCTTAGCAACACTCGCAGCGTAAAACAAGTCCTCAAGACAAGCCACTTACCGTGGTCGTTATCTGTGTAGAATCGACAATCGTGTAGAAGTTTACTCCAACAGTTATATTCACCATCAACAACGCGGATTAATGTACGATTATCTTTTCATACCCTAACTAAAATTGTCATTGGGTTTTTTAATGTTGGAGGAACTTTTCTTCAAGAGGCTGCCGATGGAATCGATAAGTCAAAGAGAACTTTGCACCACCATCCATTTTGTAATGATTTTGAATAACTGTTCTCCCGTATTTTATGCGCTGCAGTTGCAGTCTTTTCGAAACTTCAGCCTTGTATATACCAGTGGATTTATTTTTATGTTATTTACATGATTTGATAATTGGAAATGCAGTGATAGGCTCTACTCAGGGCCACAAGTATAGAGAGCGCCAGGAAAGGTTGATAAGTTAATTTCATTATTGGTAAGACTGGAACCTCTCAGTGATAAAAATGCCCCCAAGGCAATAGGTGAGATTTAGACCCATACTGGTTTATAAATGGACTAGACCTACTAAATATGAGTTATAGATTGAAACCATATTCTCTTTGTTTGAAGTTTGAAGTATGCTATTAATCGACACCAAATATTTTCAATGTACAATCCGTTGCCAATATTTTTTCAACAATGTTTGCTATGTCATTACTCAAGGAATTCACGACAACAAGCAGTAAAAAGCATGTTTGAGATGTTAGGTCACCTACCCTTGATGTGTCTTAGCCTCAGGCTTTTTTGACAAAGATTTTAATGTCATCTCGTTAAAAATATGGAGCTCTTTAAAGTTTTGTAATTGCAAACTGATTTTCAAACGATATTGGTTTTTTTGGCGCGTTTGTGTCAACCATTTTTATTGTTGCAAGGCTCTAATTTTTTCAGGCCCAACAGACAGACAGGTGGAGGCTATTTCCAAAATGGTACTTACTGTGCTCGAAAAAGCAAAAAATCCTCTGTTTACTTATAACATTGGGGGGACTCATAAAATTACTACTTGTAAGATGCATTTCCCCACACTCCCACGTACAATATTCATTTTTTCAGTAGTTTCTAGTCACATCCGGGACTGAAAGTTAATCAGCCTGCCCCACAATCTTACTTCTTTTTGAGTTACATGCGATGCTTGACCACACAACATAATTCTCAGAAAAATACTATTCTGTTACACCATGATTAAGCTTTTTTTAGTAATGCCGATTTTTTTACCCTATCAATAGTAGCCTTTTCCTTTTTGTACTGATTGTTCCAACAGAAAAACCCCCAACCCTTTCTGACATTTTTGCAACTTTAAATCTGACAAATCACCAGACGTGAGTAACAGAGGTAGCTGTGCACCAGTAAACCTTTTATTCTTCGGCGTTGATGTTATATTGGCAAGGAAGAAATGTATGCACGAGCTTGTATGTACAACTAAGATCTGGAAGGTGACAGGTTGTGTTTGCAACGATTTAGAAAGAATTATCTGTGCCGACTTGCGTCGAGGTAGACTTGCTATACGATACTGCATGGGCATAATTCGACTATGTTGCACACAGATCTTTTAACACTTTCGAAACCATTCAAGATGGTTTTTAATGAAATAAGTAGTAAGATTTGAAAATTATGTGAATTGAGAAAGGATTACGAGTTTTAACGTTCAACTGATTTTATTGGTATAGCTGACGTGAAGATCTAAACGGGGTGCGATAGAAAAAAGCCTTGTATTGAGTTTTATACTCGTAAACATGGCTATCTTTTAGCAGATAGTTTGTGTTTGCATATCCTACTTTTTGTATCATTTTAGGGAATGGTTTTTTATGCTCTCACATGAAATTATGAATCCTATGTACTGCTTGTTTGAATATTCGGGAGAAAATGGCTATACCTTACAAATTAACCCAGGTAAATTTTCCACTTTTTAAAGATTATTTTCAGCCGGTGCATTAAAAAAGTAAACTCAGTTGATCAATCAGTCGGTTAGAGAGAAGGAAACAAAAAGGAAATATGATTAGAAGATAGGCAGATAAACAGGCAGGTGTGTGTATAACTTGATAGATTATTAGATAGATGGATGGATGGATGGATCGATCGCTGGATCGATAGATAGATAGACAGACAGATAGATAGGTAGATAGATAAATAGATAGATCGATAAATTGATTGATTAATTGTTTGATTGATTGATTGATGGATGGATTAATTAATCGCGCGATTGTTCGAATTAACTACTTTTGATCTATCAGCTTTAAAAAGAAGACATAAAGGAAAGATGTTGAAAGGGTAGAGTTCAGATAGATAGACTGATATAAGTATTGATTTTTTAGGTAGTTGATTAGTTAATTGCCTTTTATGATCTAGTTTAGTGTCATATTGTTGTCTAGATTTTAAAGGGGCTTCTTTTCCAAGAGCTGTGATTCATAATTTGCCAATTAAGGATTAAAGACAAAATGATACTTGAGCAAGTAAAAGTGCTTGTTTTTTGTTTTTGTTTGTTTCCTTAGAGAGTTTACTGTTGTATTTTATGGGTTACTGTTTGTTGTGTTAGTTTAGATTTTCTCCGGTTTTTCTTTCAACACAGCATCATTCGTTAACCCAGATCACTTAGAATATTTTCGGTTTATTGGAAGAATAGTTGCAATGGTGAGTATTGAATAACATTTTATGTAAAATCTGATATTGGCTCAGGCAACGTTATTTAAGACGTTATACATAGAAGCTTTGCACAGATAGAAATTTGTGTCATTGGTAAGGAAAACTCGTCACCCACTAACTTTTTAGATAACTTTTACTAAGATTTAGTTTTCTTTCGTAAGCATAAATGAGTGCATATTAGTTGTTTTGAAAGATAAGTTGATAAGTGATTAGTTGATAAGTGTATTTCCCCAAAGTCTTGACAGGTGCACAAAAACAGGAGGAGTTTTTTTTATGTTGAAAGTGGCAACGTCTGCAAGAGTATTCAGAGTGTTATGGTTATGAGAGAAGGAACTGTGCGCCTCCCGCCGCTCACAGCTTACTAAGAATCATCGCAGAAAAGAATTAGGAATATAAGAATAGATTAAGTCTCTATACAAAAAAATAAATTGTTTTTTTCTATGAAATGTTGTGTGTTTTTATCATCAAAAGAAATCCTGCCAAGACATATATTGTAGGTCTGCTATTGTTTTTAATATTGACTGAAATCGGAGATGGTGTATCTTCCTCTACCTGCTTGTGAGATTTTTTTTCTTTGTAACCATCTAGACTTGGATGGGGATTTTGAAATCCGGCCCGACGTCCTCATTTGGAAATCCAACCTACCATTTTTTGTGCTTCTAATTTCTTAGCAGACCTTTGCAAGTAGACAGGGAAATTTCCTTGATAGCTTTTTTTCTAATGTATTGTAATGAATGCTGTCGTTAATTCTTGTGTGTTTTTTTATTGTAGGCTCTCTACCATGGGAAATTCATTGATCGTGGATTTAGCATGCCATTTTACAAACGGTTGCTTAACAAAAAATTGACTTTGAATGACCTTGAAGACCTTGATCCCGAATTTCATAGCTCATTGTCGTGGATCAAGTAAGACAATAGTTTTGGTTAACTTGTAATGCATGAAGTGTCTTTTTAGTGATTATTGAGCCAAAATATATGTGTAATTTTTATGAAGTTTGAATTAAGACGATAGTAGCCTTTTTTCTGACTTTCAGGCTCAATTACTAACACTGTTTTGTATATGTGTAGGGTTTAAGTATCTTGTCGTTATGGCTCCCGCCTTGGCCTACCTGGAGTTTTTTGTACCCAGTTTTAGAGTAATGTTCTTAACAGGACGTGCACTCATAATATAATTTGTGTATACTTTGTATAGTTTCGTGCTCTTCTATAATATGAATATTCACGCAACAAGTAGAAGTAATAATCATAGTAATGATGATGACGATGATGACGATGATGATAATATTAAAGTTTCAATTAAGGTCATAAAAGTACAGCAGCTGAAAGACACCACAGTAGTAGTCAGTTAAGCACCTGGAATGATCTCCAAAAGAAGTCATAACTGCACCTGTCAACAATTCGACCGCCAGAACTTGTAAGAACTACAAAAGATTGCTCGTATAGGGTTAATCTCGCATATTACTCAAGATCTTTATAGTTCTATTTTGATTTTTATTTCCACCCTTCACTCCGTATGAAATGAGGGAAACAATTGTTTTTATACTAATGTATATTCAATACATCCAGAACATTTTTAGTAATAACTATATGAATTTGCTCAACACATTTTTTTATTGTTTTGCTTTTAAACCTTTTTTTTCATTTTCAAATGCTTTTATTTAGGATATCTATCATGCCACGAGTTGTAGGCTTTTTTAAGCTATTTTTCGAGAGGTACTTCACCCAACGTCTTCACCCATTTTTTACTTTGATAGTGCGGACGTACCTGGTAACAAAGATCCTTGTATGGAATCCATTAAATAAGAGAAGCTTTTGAAGATGCTTTTATTCCGTTATAAGGTCGTATGGGTTTGAAATGGTCCTTTTTTCCCTAACAGAGTGGTGATGACACTGTAACGAGCTGAAACTGGACGGTGTGATACGTTTTTAAGGTACTGGTCGGTGTGGGCTGCTGTATTGTACATAGCATAGCACTAGAAATGGTGCAATCTTCTTGCCCCATCACCAGAACATCAAGGAAGGGCAATTGTCTTTCATCATATTTTGCCATGGTGACCACAAAGTTTGAATGAAGACTGTTATTGTATTCAGAAAAACCTTGCAGACGATCTTCTTTACGAATTGCGAAAACATCGTCAACATATCTTCCAAAACAGTTAGCACTTGGCCTGCTATTGATAATGTTGTGGCTTCAAAGATGTGCATGGATATTTGCTTGTAATAGATTCAGGATACCTGGACTGCAGTTCTTAATAGCAATGAAACATCATGTTTAAGTTGGTCCTTGATCATTCGTAAGGTATCATCAACAGCTGTACTCGTGTACAATAAAATGGCGCAACAGAAGACCATGATTTCATCTTCCGGGTTTCTTTGTTGTGTAATAAAGGATGCGAAATTAGTACTGTTGTCGCNTTGTGCATGGATATTTGCTTGTAATAGATTCAGGATACCTGGACTGCAGTTCTTAATAGCAATGAAACATCATGTTTAAGTTGGTCCTTGATCATTCGTAAGGTATCATCAACAGCTGTACTCGTGTACAATAAAATGGCGCAACAGAAGACCATGATTTCATCTTCCGGGTTTCTTTGTTGTGTAATAAAGGATGCGAAATTAGTACTGTTGTCGCAATGCTGTGGCTTCTTCATTTTTTATGGACATAGAAGGTCAGCTATCATGTGCGAGTGATTGAAGTGGACTACCAACGTAGGCAGCGATTGGACGTATGGGTCCATTGGGCTTATGTATCTATGGTAATCCATAGTACCTTAGTAAAGGCAAGTCTTTGGCTTTTTTGTAGTGCAGTTAGTGCTTTGCTTACTTTGGTCTTGACTCCGTTCATTGTTTTATGCTTAACATGGTCCATTGTTGAGGTCTTCATGACAATTTTGGATGAAGTCGGCTTTTATAAGGACAAGAGTTGTACTGCTTTTGTCATCGGGAAGGATGGAGATTGAAACATGGCTCTTTGGTTTCCTGGTGCCACATCTTTCCTTTTTGGTACTTTGGTACTTTGGAGGATTGAAGAGCAAGACTTGTTTTTGCTCGGATTGTGTCAATTTCAATTTTGAGAAGATCATATACTGCATCCTTTGCAGGGATGGTCTTGAAAGTTGCAGAAAAGTTCTGACCTTTCACTAGAAGTTATCCCTCTGTTGATAATAGTGAACAACTAGACATATTGACAATCAAATGAGACTCGTCTGTGTGATTTGGCGGTTTCGTTGATTTTGGTGTCATCATTCCGGAAAGATTCAGTTTCCTGAATGTCTTAAACAAGTCGCAAATGTTTCCTGTGATTTAAGTGAACCCATTCTTGAAGTAGCTGCTAACTTGTCACTGACACGTAAGACCATTATTTTTGAAAAATAAGTAAGAATCCAACTTCAGTTTTGGTTTGGTGAGAAAAAAATTGTCGTACTTATTTCAGATTTTATGTACTTAATTTCGAGGAAATAAAATTACGTTCAGGTAATTTTAGACGAGCCACTTTTAATCTGACACTTTAACTTTCTTAAATGCGCTTGGCAGTAGCTTGCTCCTTGGTACCCTTTGCGTTGGTAAATCTTACCATCACGTTACTCCCCCAGAGATACAAATTAGCCCATCGTTTTTGTTTTGTTTGTTTTTTTGTGTTTTTTTTGGTTTTCCACTTAAACAGGGTTTTGTAAGTGACAAAACACTGATATGGCTTCTGTTCAAACATGACTAAGTTGTTTGATTCATTTTCCTGAAGGTTGAGTAAATTTTAGACAGTCGATTTCAACAATGATCATTTTTGTGCTTATAGCCTTTGCATATTAAACTAGAGTTATTTATTTGCATTGTGACCTTCAATTGCAATTCTGCCCATGTACTTGGTTCTTGGTCGTCCTCTGCCTCGTTTCCCATCTATCTTTCCCGTCAACGTCAACTCCTCAAGCTCTTCTTTCCTCATTATATGTCCTAGGAAGGACAGCTGTCTTTTTCGAATGGTGGACAGCAGCTTTCTCTTGCATCCTGCTCTCCTCAAAACATCTTCATTCGTAACGTGTTCTGTCCAAGAAATCCGCAGTATTCGGCGTAGAAACCACATTTCTGCAGCTTCTAGCTTCTTTTCGAGGATTGCTGTGATGGTCCAACTTTCACTCCCGTATGTAAGCACTGGGATTACGTAACAGTTGAGGACTCGGAGCCTGGTGTTCAAGGAAATAGTTTGGTTTTTCAGTATCTTAGACATTCGCTGGAATACCCCCTTTGCTGTGGCAATTCGTTTCCGTATTTCTACCATGCATCTTCCATCTGATGTAATCATGCTGCCAAGATAATTAAA
>RDPX01000371.1:106014-178109 GCA_003991215.1 Morbakka virulenta
TTTTCTGCTACTCTTGTTTCTGGTACCTGTAATACCTCCCTCTGTCTCACCAAAATCAAGTTTTTGATTTCAGGATCTTTTTTAAATCTAGCTGCATTATCTCTCAATTTTTGCCAACTTACTGATTGGTACTCTGGGTATATTACATCCCATCTCGCTTTAACACGTTTCATGAAACCTCTACCATTCGCCCGTTCCTCTTTGTCTATGTTGAGAAGCTTGACCTTCATTTCCGTTGTCCATTCTAATGATTTGCGCTGTGCGTTTTCCACTACATGGTCTTCTACTTGTTCTAATATTTGGTTTTGGTTGCTAGGTTCATTCTGCCTTCCCCACCCTTCTTTTTTAAATCTTCTTGCATTATCAGTCAAATTCTGTGCTGTTCTTCTACTCTCTGGATACTCTGCATCCCATCTGTCTTTTACTCGTTTCATAAAGTTTTTTCCTCTTTTCCTTTCTTGTGAATCTAATTCAACTATTCTGTGTTTCTGTTCTTCGGTCCACTCACGGTTGTTCAATATTTGAACAATGTTTTGATTTTTATGAATTGCTTCATTTTCAGCATCCATTTGTGCCACTGTATTATTAGCAATATCATGTATTAGTTGAAATTGATTATTATCTAAGTCCTCCATAAAATGTTTGATTTACACACGGGGATTAATCAGTCCATCCAGAGTTGCCCGGTTCTCTGGATAAGGCTTATAATTTTGATAGGGACGCCACTTCTACCAGATTCCGCGATCAGTGACCTCATAACGCTGCAGCCATTCACCCATATCGGCACGGTACCTTCGGGTTGCGGGTATAATTGATCGTGTAACCTCCACTAGACAGGCTGTCAGCCAAGACTAAAGAGCCCCATCTGCCCTGGTTTTGAAATCAGAGTGTTCCCTTCTCCTAGGACAACTGCTTGAAACGCTAACGAGCTTGTCCTACCCGGGTTTTGAAGTCAAAGATTTTCCTTCTCCTGGGATGACTGCTGGCAACGCTAATGAGCTCATCCTGCCCAGAGGATAGGTTATTTAAAGGCGCCTAAGACCCGCCTTTCGCCCCTTCTCCTGTCAGTTTGAAACAGATCTGCCACGTGAAGGCCAGAAGTTGGACTTGACTACCAGAGGATGTATATTACGCATGCCGTCTGGGGCATTTTATAGACATTGGACCCTCACTTTCCAATATCACCCCGGCAATAGTAGTCCTTCAGAACCCTATTATTATTATTATTATTATTATTATTATTATTATTATTATTGTTATTATTATTATTAAGTGGTGGAGCAATACGAGCCCATAGGGGACTCAGGGGTAGAAACCCCAGCAAACCCATCCGTTAGTGCCTGGTGTAATTATCAGGGCAATTTGACTACACAGGGCAGGGGGGTCAATGTCCCTTTCCAGCAGTACTAGGCAGTACTAAGTTAAGCTGGCCAATTAAGGCAAGTTCAACTTTTCCCACTGTTCCCGCCAGGTTTAGCAATGATATCCATGGTCTAATCCTAGTAAAGAATATGAGCTGCCTTGTTGTTTCTCCAGTATTATTTTTATTTTTATTGTAACCCACCTGATTATAACAGTAAAACAGTTTGCTTGGGCACTAGTATGGTTCTGCATTAAATTTAAAGTTTCATCTGTTTTGTACTTGACGAAAACTAATATCAATTTCCCGTTGTTTTAGGTTAATGACGCAGTGGCGTTTTATTCGCGGAGTAGAAGATCAAACAAAAGCATTTATTGATGGTTTTAGCGAGGTCTTGCCCTTATTTTGGCTTCAGCCATTTGACGAGAGGGAATTGGAGGTTTGTTTTATTTAGGTTGTTGTTCTCATAAACTCATAAACTTTAGTCAGTTTACAGACACAGGCAACTTTCTGATTGGTTGCTATTTATATGACCATTTGAGTACTTTGCTGTTCTCATGGGCTTGTATACAGTATCCGTCCATGCATTGTAGAGACTGCTACTTCACTTATCCTAATGTGCATGCATGCATAATTGTACTTAAGGTTACTTGCAGTCGTAACTGTAATCGTTCGTCTGCCCAAAAATATATTTTGTCGTATCTCCACCAAAACTGTCCATTTCTCATGTTTTATTCATTGCATCTGCATTTTTAAAGTGATTCGAAAGTGGACTGTTTTAGTTTTTCTTAACTGTGCTTTTGACCTCCCGTATTAAGACGGCTTTTGTAAGACAGATATTGAGAAAAGGGAGGCAGAATTGTAGCAAGCATTAATAAGCATTAAAAAACCTCAAAATGAGCAGTTTTCTCAGAGCCTGTTCTAGCCAACCGGTTCTAATTGAATAATTATTATAATTAATATATATATATTTATTTATATATGTATGTGTATATGTGAACACAAATATGCAGTGTACAGGTACATCTCTCTAGAAATCAGGAATCACAAAAGAGACTTTCTTATTTTACTCGGTATCGCACCTTAATTTTGCGGTGCTAATTAAGGAATTAGGGTCAATCGTTTTTAGGAATATATTGACAGTATCGAGAAAAGGCAAGGATATAACTTAAGGCGAATTTAATGACATCTGCTTATGTTAAACGTGTTTTACGTTTACTTTAAGTGATTTTTTAAAATTGCTTTTTTCCTTTAGCTGATGCTCTGCGGTATGCAGGAATATGACGTTGAGGACTGGCAGAGAAATACTGTCTATAGGAATTATACGAAAAACGCCAAGCAAGTCATATGGTTCTGGCAAGCAGTTAAAACTTTTGATTCCGAAAAAAAATCAAGATTGCTACAGTTTGTCACTGGAACATGCCGTCTTCCTGTTGGTGGTTTTGCGGAACTGATGGGTAATGGAATTTTTTTAAATTTAATTTATAAATTTTTTAAATTCCAAATATATACATAACTGTCAGTTTCGCGATTGTCAAATATGACATTTGACAACTGCGTCAGCGTGAAACTGACATTTATGTACTTTTAAACATATTTTAATTCCAATATATATATATTATAACTTCGCCCCATGAATCGTGGTATCGAGCACTGTCTTTGGAATTATTCAATGAAGGGATTTATATTGGATTTAATTAATGTTTAGGAAAGTAATGAAGCGCCAGTGTTTGGGGACAAAGCTAACACTTGCTTTTTAATACTCTCAGAAAGGGAGTTCCGTTAATACCCATTAAAAGGCTTAACAGAAAACGTTATTTATTGTGTGAGGTTATGTTAGGAAGGGCACACACGAGAAAGGTTCAAACTAATTGACTTTNTTATTTATATATGTATGTGTATATGTGAACACAAATATGCAGTGTACAGGTACATCTCTCTAGAAATCAGCAATCACAAAAGAGACTTTCTTATTTTACTCGGTATCGCACCTTAATTTTGCGGTGCTAATTAAGGAATTAGGGTCAATCGTTTTTAGGAATATATTGACAGTATCGAGAAAAGGCAAGGATATAACTTAAGGCGAATTTAATGACATCTGCTTATGTTAAACGTGTTTTACGTTTACTTTAAGTGATTTTTTAAAATTGCTTTTTTCCTTTAGCTGATGCTCTGCGGTATGCAGGAATATGACGTTGAGGACTGGCAGAGAAATACTGTCTATAGGAATTATACGAAAAACGCCAAGCAAGTCATATGGTTCTGGCAAGCAGTTAAAACTTTTGATTCCGAAAAAAAATCAAGATTGCTACAGTTTGTCACTGGAACATGCCGTCTTCCTGTTGGTGGTTTTGCGGAACTGATGGGTAATGGAATTTTTTTAAATTTAATTTATAAATTTTTTAAATTCCAAATATATACATAACTGTCAGTTTCGCGATTGTCAAATATGACATTTGACAACTGCGTCAGCGTGAAACTGACATTTATGTACTTTTAAACATATTTTAATTCCAATATATATATATAACTTCGCCCCATGAATCGTGGTATCGAGCACTGTCTTTGGAATTATTCAATGAAGGTATTTATATTGAATTTAATTATTGTTTAGGAAAGTAATGAAGCGCCAGTGTTGGGGTACAAAGCTAACACTTGCTTTTTAATACTCTAAGAAAGGGAGTTCAGTTAATACCCATTAAAAGGCTTACCAGTAAACGTTATTTATTGAGTGAGATTAGTTTAGAAAGGACCATCTAGAGACAGTTCTACCTCAATGAACTTTGGAGAAATACTGGCAAAATCAACTTTTTGATATTTTTAGTCACATATTATTAACAGGAAGTGTATTGTTTACGTGGCAGAGAAACCTATGGTGCAGTGCAAAAGGAAGCAAGTGACTGGTATCAATTTTTGCCAAATTTGAAATCTGCATCCACCTAAATTTTAACACATAATATACTCTACACACCGTTCTGCCAAATTTTGGCACTATTAGACTCCGCAGTCATTTGTCTGTGCATTGTAAAATTTTGAAATGTTCTTATTGATTGGTTTGTTTAGTGGACAATGGCAAACGTCTCTAAATAGTAATCTTTTTGAACGTGCGTAGTTTTTAATATAACCCCTTTGACTCTGTAGGGAGTAATGGTCCACAGAAATTTTGCATCGAGAAGGTTGGAAAAGAAACATGGCTGCCACGAAGTCATACATGGTAAGAAACTTTTGTGAGTTTCGAAAAAAAAAGTATCATTTTTTTGTTATTCTTTATTTGATATTTCGAGAGTGCTTTCATCAATACTATAAAATGGTGTTCTAATTATTTTGTAGCCCCTAGCACTGACAACACTTTAGCTGCTCAGGCGTGATATTTGCTGTGCATTTTGTAAGAGTAACCGTCTGTGAACAAGTGCCTTTGTTTCTAAAACATTTAATGATCTAAAATTGGGAGTACGTATTTTGCAAGTGATAGTATTTGAAAGCCCTTTTCCCGCCTTCAGTAATAGTAAACCAAGTAATTTGTTATAATAGGATCTTGCTTTTTGAGATAAAGCTCAAGAAACATTGGTGTATTTTACCCAGTATTAACAAGTATTACCTGCTCACAATTTCGAAGCGTGTCAGTGGTGTTAGTGTATTGTTAGAATAGGATAGCAGGTCTTAAATCCAACAGAAAAGAACACGAATTCTATTTAAGTCGCTAAGTCGTTGTGTAAAATTGCACTGGAAGCTGTGTAAACAAAAGAGCTCTTTAGACCTTTTTTTGCATTCATTGGGGGTTCTGTCCAGTCTTCGCTACGTTATTAAACGCGGAATTCTACAAAAAACCTTTGGAAAAACGTAAGGTATTTAAAAGACGTTAAGTGCCAGTTAATTTTTATGTTCGGCGAATGTTGTGGACCATTTAAATTTGAAGGAGTGAATAAATGACCAAGAGGAGCATAACTATTTTTAAAAGCCTTTATTTTGGTAGTGGATAAAACTTCACCAGAAGTTGGGGCCTCTTAGGGGATTGTTTTTGTTGGTGGTGGTTTTGCGAGAATAATAATTTTGAGAAAATGCCTCCAACTACTATGAGTTAAGGTCGATAGATATTATTTCAGTCAAATTTGCAAAACAAAACTTGTGTCAATTTAGTGGTTAATGTTGTGGGGATAAAGGTTTTTTTGTTGGTTTTTTTTTGGGGGGGGTATTGTTTTTAAGGTAATTTTCTCCCAGCAATTGGGGCTCAGGCGGTGCCCTTCAGAGGCACTTTTGATTTGGCCGTGAGGAATTTCTTGGTCGTATGCCCTTCCTGACACCAACCAATGGCTATTTCTTTTGTAAAGTTCCGAATTCTCCTCGTTAGCTCGGGGAATCGAACCAGGAACCTCTTGGTTACTGTGCAACTACACTAACCGTTAAGGGACGGCTCCTCGGAGATAAGGTATAATAGTATGAATTAAATCCCATTTCCTTGGACAGCTGCACCAGTGAAATTGCCACTCCAGATTTCAGCACCTCGAGTAACAAGGAAATAACTAATATTGTTTAGTATATCAGTGCTCGACCGAATTCCCCCCCTTTTTCCTCCCTCCCTCTCCCCCCCTCTCGCTCTCTCTCATTCACACACACACACACACACACACACACACACACACACACACACACACCTCCACTAAGTGTATTACTCCATTCTGACAGCTGAAGTTCTTATGTGTGTGTTTTCTTTGTTTCTCTCTTTCATGTTTTTGTTGGGTTTTTTTGTTTTGAGTTGTATTTTCCAGAGCATTAGATATCAAGTATTACTAATGCACATAAGTTAAAAAGTAACACGGAAACAACTTTCCTGTATTGGCCCGGGTGTTTTCGTCGTTAGTATCCCTTCAACATACATACGATAATAGGTCGGAAAACAATCCCCCAAATCAGTTCTTGTTACAAATTATTTACGAAAATCAATTGAACTTGGACCATGGATATTGCACTCTACATGATGATATATTAAGAGTTACACCAAAGATATATTAATACACCATCATCATCAGGCTAAAAACCACGGAAGGAATTCACAGAACATGGTGTACTATTTCGTTTTCGTTTTTTCGTTACATTAGTAATTTAAGCAAGTTATAGATTTGGCCCCAGTAATAACTTTCTTTTTCATTCTAGATAGTTTTTGCTTGTTGCTTATCTCTTACTTGTAATGATGTGATCTAGATGGGCTTCTTTTGATGATTTTCTTGGTCTCATCTTTGACAAAAGGAAATTTTGTAACTACGTGAAACAACACGAGTGAGAGAAATGCGTGAATATGAGCCCACATCTTTGACGTCAGACAGATAAAAGTATTCAGACACAATGTTTGTGAAGCACACAAGATATTTTCAATGACTGAACTTTTATGACGCTCCTGAAATTGGTCGTTTTTGTTAAAGTAAAAGAAGACATAGTCTCAGCTGAGGTATTCTGGACATGAGTTCTCAGTTGGTTCTCACCACCACTCAATTCCATACACAACGTAAAAATTAATGAGCTGGCCATGGTTAACGATAGTTGTTTGCGTCTTTCAAGACAGGGGCTTCCTATTGCCCCAAGATATCAAGGTTTTTGTATTATTCGTGATTGCTGTTTTTCAGTGGTTAGAAATGTGACAGTTTTATTGGGTTGGGCAAGCAGGTACAGGAGATTCCCCAACTTAGTAGTCTAGTTAAGGTGTCCGGAACATAGTAGAATTATTTTTTTCGCCATTGTATCTACTGCGCTTTGGAGCTATGTTCCAGTGTTTTCTTCATATGGACGACGTCGAGTTTATACTGGCTAATGGGCAAATGCATTATCCCAATAACTTTCGTTTTGGTAGCGTCATTCTTTTCTGCCCTTACCGTAACATGTATTTTTATAAGTATTTATAGAATGTAGTCAACAGTTTTTCCAGAGTCCAACTTATTCAGTTTTGCCAGAATTTTCCCATTTCTAATAACAATTCCAAAAACAATATTTTTAATCCTGGACTGAAAATGACGTAAGGGTTATCTATTTTTCATTTGTTTAAGACAGTTCATGCAATTGGTTGATTTTTATAGCGCATAGGTAGCGAATAGAATTTGTATGTACATATTTATTGGTTCATTATTTTAACATTTAAATTTGGAATAAATTAGGAGTAGATGTAACTAAACAAGTACAGAACCCAAAGAAAACTTGGTTACACAGGTCCCCCTCCCCCACACCCCCTTCCATAAAAATTTTGAAATATTTACATGTCAACTTCTTTCTGCTGCTTTTTATCAGTCGACGACAAAGATGGGGCATTTGTGCGTCTCACCCTTGTTTCCAGAACCCCCATTGCAGTATTAAATGTGGTCAGAGTTTTTGAAGACTCCCCATGCTTGATTCAGATATAGTTTACACATTGCCAGATACCTACTCCACTTTTTCTTTTATAATTTCAGTTTCAACAGACTTGATTTGCCACCATATAGAAGCTATGAACAACTTTTGGAAAAACTAACAATGGCCATTGAAGAGACTGAAGGTTTTGGTCAGGAATGATTGATATACTCGCTAACCATCTCCACTTTGCATCATAGTATATTTTGATACATTATCGAGTGTAATTATCCTTACTTTGGACAGTTAATATTTTACGCTGCTTGCAAAGATCTAGACACATATCGTTATGCATATGGAAACTATGTAGCAATAACATACATTGTTATTGAATTGAGAACGTTATTTGTCGTGCTTCGTAATACGTAGGGGGGGGGGGGCTAGTAAATTTGTTCTATTAGTTTTTAGTGAAATGATTGGTGAAAGTTTTATATTTAAGTTACGACAGAATAGTTTGGCTTTTGCTTATGGGCCTGCCCTATTAAGACCCATACCTTACTTAGGAACCTTCGATTGGCTAACAATTTACTATCGAAGATTTATTAATGCCCCCAATAACAATTTTCGGTGGACCTTGAGATATTTGTATGACGAATCTTCCTCGAAGGCCCTCCCAGTCGATAAAAATTGAGTATTTACAATTTTTAAAACATCTATATTTTGTCGTAATAATCACCTGGGTACCGGATCATTAATAACAGTAACTTTAGGGTCACGAAGTAAAAGGCATCGTAAATTTATGGTCAATATTTTATTTGTTAATTAATTGTATAAAAATAGATTCCTAATCCCAGCTTCCTCTTTGTTTTTCTTAAGTGGCACTCCAATAAAAATAAAGACGAGGCTGAATTGACCGGCACTTATACTTCAAAAAGTAAAAATTCGTCAGGTTGTTTTACTTAAAAATATTATTTTTGGAGCACACTCAGAAACACAAGATACTGTTAGGTTTGTAGGCTAGCACTTTACTTGTAAATCATGTTGGAAATGCGTTTATTCAAGCCCAATGAGAAACAGTGACTTGTCAAGAATCAAGACCTCACTGTTTTGGGTCTTGGTCGGAAATTGTCGTGAAGACGAAAAATAAAGGCACAAATTTAACAAATGTTAAAACGTTTTGTTATAGTTTTACATTGTGTATACACTGAACTAATCGTTGTGTGGTTTTTACGATTTGTAACAATTGACTCAGATACATGAATTTTGATGGGAAGCCGAAGTTATGACGTAGAATTTTACTGAAATGATAGAATTTTTTCCAGTTTTGCACAAATATGTATCCCAGACTACCTCCAAGTCATCATACCCATTTTTATGTGCTTTTTCTGAAAAAGGAATGGCTAAATGTTTGAATTATGCAAGTTTTCAACTGTTTGCAAAATCTTGGGTACAGGAAATAATATTTTATAACTTTGACCTTTAGTGGAAACAGCTGCTGTTTTGATCAGTAGTCCATAGTTGAAGTACCTAATGAACAATCTTTGCTGATATTGAATATTTGTTGACATACCGATTGAGTCTTGATATGATATTCCATATTCTGATATCATTTTTATGCCCCATGCTTACAGATCACCTTTAACAGGACCTGTATATAGCCCATTGTTCCATCATTGAACCCATCAATTATACAATTGTTACACAATTTAATATGAATAGGATAATGCCGTGTTAACTACGCCACTTAATAGAATGAATCTGAATTTTTGCCACTTGGTTCATTCGTTACCATGTCCAAACTTTACTTGAGAACTAGAATAGCAAATCAAAATGTTAAAATTAGAACGGTGGCAAAATAACGTGATTTGTATATTGCTGGCAACGGTTATGTCAAATGAATGTCAAATTTTCATATTTTGGGACTCTGTTTAGTTTGTTGTTTTGTATAGTAACATTAATGTAATCTAGTGTTTCTGTAATCTATCGAGTAGAAATGTGGCGTTTATCCCAGATATGTGATCTGAACACACATTGTTTTTGCCAATTGACCACGCGTACAATAATGTTTGTTAAAAGTATTTTTGAAAACGAAAAGGCGCTTTAATACCACATTAAAAGACAAGCGGAGCCTGATTCATATTGACCAATCAGTTTATTGCTTATGATAGGACATCGATAGAGATAATGGAAACCAATAGCAAACTTTGGATAGACTTGTCTATTCTTTTATTTGTGAGTGTAAAAACAAATGTTATATAGGTATTTATCATAAGCTAATTTACAGTCGATACTCCAGTAAGCACCCAGGAGGCTTATTTGGTTTTGGAGATTTTTGTCATGGGTTTTTTTTACCAAATGGGTCTTAAGGAAAAGTTAATTCAAAGTAATAAACAGCTTTTTCTTGGATTATCTGGTTGTGGTAATTTTGAAACATATTTGGTCTATCTATTCTTAGTCTAGGACATGGCCATTTCATAACATAACATAAATTGTAGTATTATCCTTGTACCATACTGTTAACCCCACTTTTTTCAGATCCAGTTCTAGTTTAACATCTTCCACTGATAGACTTGTTATCGAGCGAACAAATTTTTGGTTAATGCACGTAAGCCCTTCAGACAATGCTGAGGTATTAATTCGCTTTTGTGCTGCTTGTCAGTTACTTGACTGTATTTTTTTTTGGGGGGGGGGTTGTCTCCCTTGCTCTTCATAGTTTTTGAAAGAAAGACCATTTCTATTCACGAAATGCTGGACCCAGTCATCACTAGATGGAAGTGTTTACTCTTCACCAGTAGTGAATTGCTTGGTGCTCTCATTTTCTTCGCATTTACCCTAGAATCTTCCCAAGAAACACTTGCCATAACCATTCTTTCCTAGACCCATACAACAAAAGTCAAGTAAAGCTCATTATCTGTGATGTTTTCTTCTCTGCTTAAATGTAGTCTCTTTCCTTCTTCCGTCGAGGATTGCATATAGCATTCAAAACATAAAATGGGAAACTAAAATACATTATGGTTTAGGAGTTGTAGGGCTTAATAGANACCATTTCTATTCACGAAATGCTGGACCCAGTCATCACTAGATGGAAGTGTTTACTCTTCACCAGTAGTGAATTGCTTGGTGCTCTCATTTTCTTCGCATTTACCCTAGAATCTTCCCAAGAAACACTTGCCATAACCATTCTTTCCTAGACCCATACAACAAAAGTCAAGTAAAGCTCATTATCTGTGATGTTTTCTTCTCTGCTTAAATGTAGTCTCTTTCCTTCTTCCGTCGAGGATTGCATATAGCATTCAAAACATAAAATGGGAAACTAAAATACATTATGGTTTTAGGAGTTGTAGGGCTTAATAGACAATAGGGCTAAGTGGAGCTTTTAAGCCATTGTAGTATCTGTCCCCATTGTGACCCATGACATCATACTGTAACAGCATTTTCATCGAGGCTATATATTGAAAAGGGAGATGACTTGAGTTTCTAAAGGTAGATGACTAAACTGCATTAAATTATTAAAATAGTTTTTGTTTTGTTTGTAAAAGATGCTTATGTAAACTACTGTAGCGCGACTTAATATTGCAATTTTGTATAATTGTTTTGGTATTTACAAACTCACCACCTGGCGTGAAGGAGCTTTGATGCCATTCCACCAGAAGCATAAGTTTGGTGTTTTTTTTCGGAATACCTAGATCACTATAACGTACGATTTAGCATTGGTCTTTTGCTTTAACAGTGTAGGTATTCGTTTGATATTTTGGACACTTAGGGATTGAAGTTGTCATTCGAGTCACCCCCATGAATACCAAATTATAAAGTTTGGATATAAAAATCCTCGACATTTTCGCTTTAGTAGCCACAGGTGTCACCTATTTTGTTATATGGCACATAAATATACGCCATTTACAGAATCGGCACGAATAATTTCATATTTTGTATACTTTAATTCATTACATTGACACTGCTATAGAAGTATCGCCTGATGAGTGTTCGAAGGAAAATTCCCTGACAATGACATTGTTTGACTAAGTGTATACGGAAGGTCAGATGAAAGAGAAACATGGTGGTTATTATGCATACGGATTTTTAACAAAACAGAAAGAATTAACGGCCCCTCTATTTTAAAGGGAAACCAAGTTTGCATTGATTTTTGCCACTAAGGTATCAACCCGTTTCGGCTCAGTACATATATGATATGCAATACAATTTCGCTACATCTTTTCCGTGAAAAGTATTTCGACAAATGGGGGGGAAAGGATTCTGTTGCTTTTAAGATTTCAGAAATAATTGTGTTATCTTTCTCTTGTAATTTTCCAACAATAATAAAAGGTATCCAAGCTGTATGTATCAATTTTGGATAGAACAATGAACTGTCATTTCAGGTTTTTTATCTGTACACTTGATCAAAAATATATTACGGCTCTCCTTTTTATATCAAAAGTCAAAAATTCTTACCGTATTTTCCTGCTTCTTGTTTGAGCGGTATGTTTCTTATTAAACTCATATGTTCAGTGATATAATTTCTATCAAGTTGTGTTGAATATATAGTACATGGTAGAGGACTGCACGAGGTATGGTGGGTTTACATGAAACGTTTTTTTTAGATGGTTGATATTTGCACCTTTACCTTTTTCGTTTGGAAATTTTCATTACATGATGGTTTAAGTCATGTTTAATGTCGTGAAAATGCAATAATTCAGAAGTGGAGAAAAAGCGATAACAATTGTTTGATCTGTTTCAATTTCCCCTCCCCCCTCCCCCCCAAAAAAGTTGTTATATATGGTTGCGAGGAAATGAAAATGAAGTTGCTGCAGGTATATATACATAGAATGAGGTACATGACCACATAAACCCGGCAAAGCCTGTATTGTAAGATATATTGCAGGTATAATTGAGACGAATAATGAAAGATGTTCTTGTTGGGAGTAAATCAGTTCACTATTTGAATTAACAGTTTTGTATGTATCTAATTTATTTACAAGGGCATTTAAAATATATCTCGTTTTGTTACCTGGTACAATGCGTAGTGGTATGACAGTTTTTCATATTGATCACCTTTCACTGCGCAATTTTTCGATACGTTTTCGTTTTGTTGTAAAGTCTTTTTTAAAGTTCAAGACTCTGCAAACACATTTGTTGTCGTGAGACTATAAAGGCTTAGGAAATTATTTCATACCGCGGTTTTTAGTTTTAAAAGCCGGTAACTACATTGCAGTAACATACTAGAAACTACTGGTTGCTATTTTTTTCCTCGCTGACAAGTTAATATTTGCTTTGATTTTACTTACGTCCGGTTG
Source organism: Morbakka virulenta (assembly GCA_003991215.1). Classification (NCBI taxonomy): domain Eukaryota; kingdom Metazoa; phylum Cnidaria; class Cubozoa; order Carybdeida; family Carukiidae; genus Morbakka; species Morbakka virulenta. The sequence continues at coordinate 118,978 of RDPX01000371.1, forward strand.
TCTTAAGGATCAATTAACAATTTGTTGTCGCAGGCTAAGCATCTCACATTTCCTCCTCGGCCAGACGTTTTGCCCTAATTCACTCCCATGCTTTTAACAGTACGTAGATGAAATTTTTGGAACTTTGTTCAAACGCTTGCTACCATCCTTCAATGAATGTAGAGTTACACTTGCAAAAATTGATATTACAGGGTAAGCAATACAAAATCAAAGAAACTGGATGGAAAGGGTTCAATAATCGTATAGCTGACCAGAGATAGCCATCGATATCATTGCTTGGTGATGAGAAAAGGATCTCTTTTAACACGGCTTGCAAGTAGACATGTTTATTCCCAGATGGTCACCCAGTTTTCACTGGTTTTATAAACAAATAAAGGACCTTGAGCATTGCTGGGTTTCTTTTGTTGGAACGTTTCTGGTGGATGCCCTTTGACTCTGTGTGATCAACGAAGTAATTTATTTTTGCCTAAGAAAAAACTGCTACGTGTTTGGTGTATATTCCTTACCTAATGCAATCCTGGGTTTCAGTGTTGGCCCCTAACATTTCAATCGCTATGTTTCAACTAGGGTCAGTTACCTTTTATACGAACTGCTGAAATAGATGCTGGCCATTTTGTATTAATTCGGCAGTCCATGTAACTTTTATTGTGAGTTTGAATAATTTGTCGTCTTCTGTAAGAAATGTGTATGTTTTGTGTGTTCCTCTTGTTTACTATTGAATAGGAGGTAGCACTTCAAAGGCCACGATGATGTTTTTGTGACATAGTTTTTGAAGAAACATTCTTATTGTAGCAGTAGGTCTTCTGAGTAACATTGAGTCAAAATTGTAACTTGTGTTGATTTATTGTGAGATTTAGCTGAATCAAAAAACTGAAACTGTTTTGGTAGTAATGGTTAGATCCAATCTCGGACCAAGTTGTCTTCTAAACCCCTTGGCCTCGGACGTGTGCGTACTAGGAAGTCTAGTCAAATTGCTATTATTTTTTTTTAATTGGGCTCAATTTAATCTGGTGGGGTTCAAAATTGGAAATATGTTACGTTTTAAGAATACATTGACGTGCTTTTACTTCATGATAAGGTTCTTGTCTCGACTAGAAAGTAGTAGAAGGTAAGTTTTTGAATTACCAAAATTCCATAAACTCACCAGTTTTCTAAGCCCAGCCCTTGTTTTGGAGTTAAATGGTTAGGCGGCAAAAGAAGGTGAACTGGACTTGATGTCCCTAAAAATTTAACGATGGTATTTTGTTGTGAAAACACGCGATAGTGCTGCAAATTGAATTTTTGAACTTTAATCATAAGTGTAGTAAGAAAGAACTATTTAGTTCGGGTTTAGTATTAAGTGCTATTAATACAATGATTATGCACGATCCACTTTTATAGTCCGTTGCTTCTATAATTTGCTTCCAATTTTCATGTATTGTTGAGCGCTGCGGGAAGGTTCCATTTACTTTCACTAGCTTCCGAAGTGTTCAAATGTACTGTCATCATCTACTAATCCCATAGGCTATTTGGTTTAAAATTGTGATGTTACCTGAGGAAGTTCTTGCTTAATGACTAGAATTTTCTGATCTACCTGAATGTCAGGCCTCTGTGTTTGTACAAAGATATGATTTGGTCTTGATCAATCATTGACTCATTTCTTTGGGTTTTAAGAAGTTAGACGAGTTAGTGGATGAATTCCATGCAACGCATCGTTTGGTCGTTGAAAATGAACTTTCTGGGAGCAGGTCCAGAGGAATGATACATCGAAGATCTCACCCAACCTTTGAAGTACATGTCGGCACATATTTTTACCAGACTTCGAATAATAAGCTTTTGAGTCATGTAATTGAATGAAATCCTTATTTTACCCGCTTTTGTGATTCAGTTTTAACCTTGGCAGTACGTACCTGTGGTGTATTTTACATGGATAACATTCACTCCAAGGACGATACTCTCAAAGCCAAAGGATCCAGTTCCCTTTTGAAGAGAGAATTATTATAGTTTACAGACTACATTGTAAAGACTTCAATGCCCTCAACATTGGAGAATCGTTCCTTGGGTCAAAGAGAAAAATAATATTTTATATTTTTGGAACATACATCGGCTCAAGTAACGTTGCCTTTTTTATCTCAGCTCAGTCAACAATTCGGTCATTTTTGTTTTGGTGGACAAATCATCGAAGGAAGATCGGGCCTGGTTATGATAGGCGGGTACTCTTGGTCTTCAAAAGGCAACGGTTGGAATATTTGAGGTCATCGAAAATTTTCAGAATTTTTTGTAACGTAGAAATAAAAGAGTAAAAGGGGAGTTTCTATTTAATTAGCAAAAGAATGGATTCGCTATCCTGTACGCATACATTTTTGTTCTCATTGATCTTTGCAGAACAAATTTTTACCGATCAGTACCTGTTAAAGAATGGATTCGCTATCCTGTACGCATACATTTTTGTTCTCATTGATCTTTGCAGAACAAATTTTTACCGATCAGTACCTGTTAAATGTCGTGTTTTTGGAATTTGTTTTTGCCATATCTTCGTATTTCTTCATAAAAGTCGAGCAGATCTGCACTTACGATATACTGCTGTAGGCATCTTTGGGGAAGGATAAGCTTCGATAAAACTTGAGACAGTTATTGTTCAAAAAATACTGGTTGCTGGTTACTGGTTTCAATGAAAGACCTTGTCCTTAACCAGGTAATCTTCCAGCCCATCAATTATATTTGTAGCAGGCAATTGTTTAACAACTTAATACTTCCTTTTTGAATTAAATAAATGTCGTTTCCATTAATTCCTGACGACTTGGTTTTGTAACTTTGGATTAGTCTGACCGTAGCATTCTTACCCTCGGTTTCATGGTAAAAACCTTTAAATTTTTGGTCAAGATCTGTATTTTCTATCCAAATGAATAAATACAATTGTCACTTTTTCTCTGACAACGAAGATGTATCTTCTATGCAAAAAACGTGGGAAAAAGGGATTCACAAGAATATTAAGCACATATAATTGACGGACATCTGTAGACGCCAATACACACTTCCACTGGTTTTCCTTGAATTATCCTCTGGAGCCTATCACGATGTTCCTTGTACGAGTTTGACACCCTGCCTTTGGAGTTGCTCAGCCTGAGGAATTGTTCCACCGTTACTAACGTCCTTTGCGAAAAAAAAATTTTGATTTCCACTTTGTTGACCTTTTCAACGGGATCTTCCCCGAGGTAATTGCCCTAAACTGGTCTCTCACCACAAGATTAAAGGTCGCTTCAGCTTTGGAGGCTTGTTTTATAGTTGTTTCCAGCGTCAGCTGAAAATACAATTCAATATTTTTAGTTAGTGTTACTAGGGGCCAATGATAGAGTATGTACAAACCTATGGAGAACGATGAGGTAGGCCAACACCGTGAAGCTGCGTACACAGTGAAAGTAAATTTGCATTGATGAGTACGTACGCAGTTTGATTTTCTTTTTTCACTTTTATTTTGGCAAATTCAAATTCTGGACAAGCTTTAACTTCATAACAACAGAAGACAAAGCTCTTATTCGCGATGATTAAAACATACCTCATTTAATTATTTTCAACTTGCGTTTTTTCTTTGAAGGGTACCAAATGTGTTTAGGATACATACAAAGTTTTAGCCAAATCAGTCCAGAGTTCTTGCTGGAGTTGCGGACATAGGCAGACACAAAATAAGTTTTTAATTTATTAGACTGCCTGAACCATAAGAAACAGACAATTTCTCCATCGCGAAAAGTATCATGAACTGTTACAATTTGAAAACCCCTCCCACTATTTAATGAATGACGTCGTTTATGAAAAAAGCCTTCAAGTGTAGGGCAGTACTGACGTGACCATGGTCACACGATCACCCTATCATTCGTTGGTCATTGTGTATTAATGTTGGGCGTGGCTATGCCGCATCTTTCTTGTTTCAAGACTGACCGGAGTTATTACAGAGGCAAGTCAGATCATAGAATGACGTCATGATTGTAAATAGACTCGGTAAAAGATGAATAGTGCGTTTTGTGACAGGATAAAAGGGTTGATTTGGAAGGAAGTAAAAAATAAAGATGCACCTCATATTTGGGTGTGCAGTTAAGAGTCTTTTATTGTTGTTTTCCCATACGCTTGCATCCAGAGGATACAAGTGTACAAACTAAAATGGCACACGAATGCTTGAAAGAAATGCATTACAGTGTACAGTGGGGGGTAAGTACAGGGAGAGGATGGTGTCAAGTTTAGAGGTTTTACTGCGTAAGTGTTTTTTGAATGCCACTTACGTAAACTGTCATGTTCACGACGTAGTTGGAGAAGTTCAGATAGGCGTAAGACTCCATACATGTAGTTCAAGGGACCAGTGTGAAAATAAGCCAGTAAAAGTCAAAATGATGTTATTTGCACACTTACATAACAAATTGTGTAACCTGCTTGAATCTGCCGTATGATATGTACAGTAGCCTAAATTAGGCTCATACTTTTGCCGGGGCCTGGGAGTTTATCCCAGTTACCCTCCCCATTCGAAGGTACTGTACTCTAAAGGATAACTTGGCAATTTTAAAACAATAAGCACAAGCTCAAGCTACTACAGCCGAGTAACACCTATTTTGTTATTAGGGTTTCCAATGCAAAAAAACATCTTTTAATTTCATAGTGTTAAAGTCAGCTGGAGTATTCTTTTTTCATTCGTAGTATAATGCTGAGATAGAGTATTAAAAATCAAACATAATGTTCTAACTGGATTAACGATTAAGGGGATGAATCTCTGGACGCAAACTATGTTATGTTGCCCGAAAAAATAGCATCGAAACTGATGTGCCCAAAAGTAGCCTCACACTTGCGCTCTGGGGCATGGACCAGTTATTTGTTGATCCAACAACGAGAATTATGTTAATGACTCATTTCATCAAACCCAAACTGAGCCAAAGAACGGGAGTGAGGTACAAGTGCTTTTTCTCGATCTGCACTATGGAAACAGGCATTGTGCTGTGACATTCGTCTGAAAACGAAAACGGACCTCTTCACAATTTGGTGTCTATTGTTGCATTTGTCAAGGTGAATGTTGTTTTTTAAACTATGAACGGAAGGAAGCTGTTGAAGTCAAGTGGAGTTCAAAGGTAAGGAGACTTGGAAAGGCAAACTCGATATGATCAGGTTGTACACCAAATACTATTGCTTTGAATGTAACGTTTGTTCACAAATAGATGCCCCTTTATAAAAGAAAATTTACGAAAACGACTTAAGTTCTGCACTTCAAGTAAGAACCATCCCTTTGATAAACAGACAAATTTCACCCTTCCAAAGAACTGATTATTTCTCACAGCAGCGAAGTTTCAGTGCCAACATGAGTGCACCCAATGTTTACCATCGAGAGATTTGTCTTATTTTACTGCTTGGAATTTCGATCGGAGTTTTGTTTTCAGTTATATATGTTGAGTTGTCAACGTACAAACCACGAACAATCTGCATGACCAAATCCATGGCTTTTGATGACAGCAATTTGAACCACTACATGCACAGTGGGAACACAATGGCAAAAGGACGCCTTGGTTCCCACGAACCTATTATTTTCAATAATTTGGATCAACTACATGCAAAGGGAGGAGACTCGATTGCGCGTCGATTAGCACAAAAAGTAAGGATTTTGTGCTGGGTTCTGTCAAGTCCGGCGACACTCAGGTCTAAAGGGCAAGCAGTGAAGGATACTTGGGGCAGGAGGTGTAATATTTTGATTTTCATGAGCTCGGTTGAAGACAAAAGTTTTCCAGCAGTGGGACTTGATGTTCCAGAAGGTAGAGAAAACCTATGGCTTAAAACTCGTGCAGCTTGGAAGTATGTGTATGAAAAACATAGAAAGGACGCAGATTGGTTCATAAAAGGGGATGACGATTCATTTATTATTGTGGAGAACCTTAGACTTCTTGTTTCGAAATATAATTCAAACAGACCTTACTATTTTGGTCGATGGTTTAAACCCTTTGGTGGCTACAATAGCGGTGGTGCAGGGTACGTATTTAGTGGTGAAACATTAGTTAGATTTTATAAAATGTTACAGGATCCAAGCAAATGCAAACTGAAGTCCTTTGCTGAGGATGTTGAAGTTGGAGTTTGCCTTGCTGCAGCCGGTGTTTCCCCGACGGATTCGAGGGATTCTTTAGGAAGAGAAACATTTCACCCGTTCGCACCTGAATATCATTTGATTCCAGGTACCATCACCCCGGACAACTGGATATTTCAGTACAATAAATTCCCAGTTATAAATGGACCCAGTTGCTGCTCAGATCATTCAGTAACTTTTCATTACATAAGCCCAACTCAAATGTACATTTTAGAATATCTGATATATCACCTTCATCCATTTGGGGTCAATCACATTGAGTTAAAGAAAAAAAAGACTGTTAGTAAACTTAATAATAGTGTTACCGAAGTGTCTTAGAAAGGTAAATATTTTTACATGCTTTTAATCCATTTGCACAATGTCATGATACGCATTTCTTATGTTGGGGTTTTTCATGTTTGGTTTTCTTTTGTTCAAATTAGGTTTTTTTAATCTTGTGTTGAAATTTACTGTTAAATCATGTCTTGCAGTAATGTCATCAGGAAAGCAAACAGTAATTAAGGTTATCTGAATTGGGTTTCAAAAGTCAAGAACTTTAGGTATGCGTAGTGTTTTTCATTTGGCTACACTACAGATTGTGCCATTTATAAAAGTAAATAGACAATATTAAACAATTTTTCAAAATTTATGAAGTCATCAAAAAATCGAGAAGATCCAGAGTGGTCATCATAGTGCTTTTACTTCATTCTATGCCAAACATTTAACTCATGATAATTATTCATAAACAGTGAATGCTGAACTTCTCTGCTGGTATACATGACTATTTCTTGTGGTATGGCATATTTTGTATGTTTGTTTAATTTATGAAGTCCAGTCTTAAACATATTTATTAGGAGTAAGCCTCATCATACGAGTTCCAGTCGTCCACCGCTCGTTCACTACTCGTTCACTACTCGTTCACCACACATTGTCAAAACTGTTTGCCATTAAACCAATGTTGCAGCCTAATGATTTGCCCTTTCCCATGAAAGTAATTCTTCCTTGCAAGGTTCATTCAGCCTTGTTCATTTATTTTTACTTTAATTAATGATAGGGTGACCAATGCAAAAGTCCTTTGGTATCCTTTATGAAATTTAGGTCACTGAGCCTGGCAACTATTTTGTTGCCCGTCTTTGAATCAAATACTATTGGAACTTATCTCTGACAAGTTCTATGAGCACCTTTGACTGCCATTAAACGAGGGCCAATGCCTCTTGTTTCTTAATAAAAACATAAGGAAGTACTCCTCTTGGTTTTAGCACATGGTTAATAACAGTTAAAACTTAACCAACAACTTTCAGTTATTGATACTGGGTCATTAGTTGGTGAAAATCATTGGATGAAGGTGCCCCATAAAATAGTTTGTTACTGTCGTCATGCCAATTGACTTAATAAAGTGACAACCATGAGATAAAAAATAAGGAAAGTAAAAGTAAGGGGAATTTTTTGGTAATATTTATGACTGTTTTGGTTTCCAAGAAAATAAATTAGCTGAACATGCAACCATCACACAGGTTAAACATTGTAGTTAGGTGATCATACATTGTATAATAAGGTGTACTTAGTGATGATTGGTATGTAGAAACAAAGAAAAGTTCTTGGTAAAATAAATAATATAGTATTTTTTAAAAAAGGAATTATTAAAATCATTACTGATTTTAGTAATCAGGTGGGTAATGAATTGTAATCCATGAAATAAACACCAGAACTGTTAGAATATTTTGCTGAGCATGATTATTTTTTCTTATTTTACTTAAATTTTGCATTATGGTTGGAAATAATTGTAACTGTAATAATAACAGGATTTATTACTATAAGTAGTTGTTTTTTAATGCACTAATAGATTACTGAGTATTGGACCTTATAAGAATTTCACATTTTCTGACCCTTTGTCTATTTTTGAACCTTGTTCAGTGCTGAACAAGCCATTTACATTTTCTGGGTTTTTTTAAACCAGAAATTGTATGAAAAAGTAAGACACTTTTTTAATCCCTTGTCTAAGTTCTTGGGTACTGATCTACTCCTCATTGGTCTACCATTTACAAATTATTAATTAATGAGTGCCGAATGAAGCTTAAAAATGCCAGGAGATGAGAGTTTCCAAAAATATTTTGTATCCACATAAGAAGAATGGAGTGTTCTTGTTAACTTTATCACATCACCGAGAAAAAGTTGCCTGAATTTGTTCTAGACAGATAAGACAACAGCTGCCAATGTGAGTCAAGGGTCAACTGGTAATTTTTATCAGTGGGTGCTTAATGTAATACATCTGATATTTTGACACAGGATTAAATCAAGCTAATGATTTTATTCATTTTAAAATAAGCTTTAAAATAATCATTTACCTCATGCTCTCTAAGGCATCTGGCCTTAAAGTAAATAAGTTTGATTAAAATTAAATTAAAGTTGTCATGAGAAAGGATGGTGACAAGTTTTCAGGGACAACTGAAGTAGTGTAAAATAGTAGCTGGGGAATTTTCTGTGTTAAGGGTAGGCAGAATTTTCAAACAGGTATAGTTTTTAAAGATTTATTATGTTGTTTGAAAATATGGAATAATATTTCATTCAACCTTTTGAGTTAAACATCTCAATATCTTGTGTTGACAAGAAAATGAAATAACCCTCCTTTCCCATGTTGAAAGAAGTACAATATATTTATATACTGAAGAAAGGAAGTAAAAAAAGTAAAAAACGAAGTAAAATTGACCTGGATACACTTGACACTGTTGATAACCAGTGAGGGATTGTTTATAGTCTACATTTGTATTTGTGTTTTAGTGTGGCTATGTATGTGAGTGTTAAATTCTGAATTAAAGTTTGCTTTTGTAGAATGGTTTGAAGTTTTTTATTTCTTTGCTTGGTTGCAGAAAGTTTGTGGTATTTTTCTTGTTCTGGTTTATGACTCACTTTATTGACTCAGTAAACATGTAAATGATTGATTTAAAGATATACTACTTCTTTCCTTAAATAAAGAATCCAAAAATATTGAAGTATATATATTATTTGAGTGATTTATCTTGAATTTATATACTTTTTGAAACCAGAATTTTGTTTTGTCATCCAAATAGGAACAAAATAGGTGATTGATATATATATTGAATCAATAAAACAGAAAGCAACTAGACTTATTTTAGGACACTGGGTTTCATGCTCTTGCAATCATCAGCTACTTGCAAAATCTAAAATAACATTCTAGTTTCTTTCTGTTTTATTACATTATATCTAGCTCTGGATTCAACTTCATTGAGAGCTTTTTATGGTAATGATTTACCTTCAATAACTACACATTGAAACATTTATTTTATATATATTTAAAGTTTAGTTGACATATTTAATTTGCTTTTAAATACTGATAAGCTGTTGAACTGCATAACACCTGCCTATGGATTAAACCTTACATTATACATGTTATATATATTGCATTTTGGTCAAATGGTAGTGACTTAAACAAAATATCCTGGTCATATTGCTTGACAGAAGAACATATGTCTTTTCTAAAAACAGTTTTTGAAGGTCATAGAGAGTTGTTTACAGGTGAATTTTATGGTTAGTCAATTTAGATCATCAACTTTTGCAGCTGCTGTTGCATGCATTCCCAAGGCTAATTCAAATTATTTTCCCATTCACAGAACCCTAGTATCCTTGTTTAAGCTCAATGCTTACAGGTGTACCATTTTTAATCTCAGAGTAACAGCAGTATGGTATCAAGACACTGATTCTTTACTACTTCAAGATTCTGCAAAGAATTTGCAGTTGTTTTCCCTTGACTGTTTTTTTTCAATATGTCACATTTATATTGTTTTGGTTCATTTTAGAGCAGTGGGATATGAAACACCTTTAATATCTTGCAAATTGTTGTCTTCTTTGGCCTCATTAGAATCAACTAGATGGTGGTCATCTCTTAAACCAAAGGTCTGGTAACAAAGTGTTTGCCATCTTTGGATAAGTTTCAATCATGCTGTTTATTAATCTGTTTCAAAAGAAGTCCATCATCATCATATTTGGTTTGACGACCATTTTACATGCTAGCATGTGTTGGACGCTTTCTTGAAATTGACTTCCAAGTTATCCTTCACCAGGTCTCTGCCGACACCTTTTTGTTTGAGATCCATCCTTATCACTTCCTCCCTTGTTTTCTTCAGTCTTCCTCTGCCAGTGGTCCCTGTCACCTTGATTGTTCTGCATCTACTTCCCCAAGCATTCTTGTCCATTCGCTCCACATCACCAATACAATCATAACAGAATGTTGCTTAAGTGTCACACACATATTTAAGAAGGATGACTGACTCATTTCATTCACCTATTTAACAGAGCTGGTACTGTCTGTAATTTGCAGCAATCATCACCATCATCATGTGCCATCTTCATATCGAAGGTTGGCCACCATGGTTCTCCATCTTATTCAATTCTCCGCTGCTCTCTTTGCTTCCTCATATGTCCTTGTTGCACTCCACTCTTTGATGTCATCAGTCCACCTCCTACGTTGTCACCCTCTTGATCTTTTTCCTTCTATTGTGCCCTCTAAGATGACATTGGATAGTTTACCTCCACTGCCATGGAGTAAATGGCCAGGGTATCTCATTTTCCTTTTCATGAGGTCTTTCACTAACTTTGTTTTCACATTAGCTCTATGTAATACCTCAGTGTTGGGTACTTTATCTTTCCAACTGATTTTTAACATTCTTCTCAGACACCATATTTCAAAAGACTGTAGCTTCTTCTTATTGCTGTTTGTAAATTGCCAGGCTTCACAACCATAAGCAACAACTGAGAAGACATAGCATTGTAGTAACCTTATTTTCAGATGCATGCTAAGGTTACGTCTGAGAAATTCTTTACAACCCCAGAATTTTGCTTTTGCTTTGTGGATCCTTCATTTGATCTCCTCATCCATCTTTCCATCATCCGTTACTGTGCTACTTAAGTATTGGTATTCTTGCACTTGTTCTAGTTGTTTAGCTTTGGCTGTGATGATGAACAACTCCTTTGCACTCTTGCTGATGCATATGATCTTGGTCTCTTTGGCGTTGAGTGACATGCCATATTCCTTACTTGTGCTACAAAATGTGTCAATCATAGTTTGGAGTGATTGGACATCACTGGATAGTAAAACTGTGTCATCAGACATAAAAAATATTGGTGATGTTCATTCCATTGATTTTGATACCTTTGCAGTTGTCCAAGGCTTCTTCGAGAAGGTATTCACTGTACAAATTAAATAAAGATGGTGACAATGTACAGCCTTGCCTTACACCTGCGAATGGTGATATTTTTTTAACATCCTGGAGTAGTGGTAACAGTTGCTGTTTGATTCCAGTAGAGGTATGCAATTAGCCGCCTTTCATGTTCAGCCACTCCAGCCTTCTCCATGATTTCCAATAGCTTATGGTGTTGTATGCGATCAAAGGCCTTTGAATAATCTACAAAGCACAGGTAAAGGCTCTGTTGTTTCTCTATCATTCGCTCAGTGACGTTCCTCAGCAAGAAAATTCCATCCCTGGTGTCCTTTCCTTTCCTTTTCTGAAACCTAGTTGAGTTTCACTCAGCTGCCTCTCTATGGTTGGGTTGATGCAAGCAAGGATGATTTTTAGAAGTACTTTGGAAGCATGCGATATCAGCCTGATTGTGCGGAAATCACTACAGTTGACTGCCTTTGACACTTTTGGTAGTGTGATGAAGTTGCTTACAAGGAAGTCCTCCGGCAATGATCCTGTCCTGTAGATAAGATTTACCAGCTTAGTTAATTGCTGTGTGCCTGATGTTCCAAGCTCCTTTAGCAGCTCAGTGGCGAGATTGTCAACGCCTGGTGCTTTATTGCTTGGTAGCTGGTTTATCACATCTATGACTTCTTTGTTCATCAATGTTAGGAGAACAATCAGTAGTTTTGATATTTGGCATCACCCCTCTCATATCCTTAAACAACTCTTGTCCTATATATTCTTCCCATCTCTTAGTTATGTCATCACCAGTGTGCAGCAAAACTCCTTTTTATTTAATGCCAAGCTGTATCTGTGGTCTTCTGTCTTTAAATTTCTTTACCACACTATGGAGTTTGACGCTGTTTAATCTGTCAAGTTCTTCTAATTCATCACACAAACGACTATAATAACCCTCCTTTGCTCGACGGCATTCCTTCTGGATGTTATTGCACAATATTCTATATTCTTGCTGGCTTGATGTGAAAGTTGCCTCCAATCATATAGAATATAGATTCACAATAAATACTTTATTCGAATACCTGCTTACTGATGAAAGAGTTTATGTCAAAGGTTAAGCATTATATTTACACTGTTTATTTGTGATAATGGAAACATGGTCATTTACCATATGTACCAAGAATGACTGAGATAATTATGGAATATTTGGAAAGTTGAATGCAAAATGAATAAACACAAGAATCCAGTAACTTAAAGCTTATAGCAGTTTGAAAATTATATTTATATAAAACGTACTGCCATCTTTTGTTTCTGTTTTGTGTTCTATTAGTATTTATTGTAAAGTGATTATGATTTGTAGTGGTTGATACTTTCATAAAGCTTTGTACAAATAAAACATCTTTGTTTTGGAGTTTTTCATTTACACACACACAGTATGTGTAAATAATTGATTTTTGTTACTTGAACTTTTGCATAGCACCTCATCTTGATACCAAAAAGGTCAGGATACTACTTTCTAAAAGCATGTTATGGTATTTTGTTTGAAATTGAGTTTTGGTTAAAATCAAACAACCCAATGCCAACGACCTTTGAATTGTAAATTTTGATATTGATTACATATACAGGTCACATTTGTAAACTGGACAAGTTAGGAGCACCATAACTTTGGGTATTGATGAGTGATGTTTTTATTTGGATATTTTAGGCAGTTACTATGATTCAATGGGATATATGTATATGCTTATTGCTTTCATCATCTACATTTATTTATGTGCAGTGCAGTGGTAAATATTGAATCATTTACCACTTTAAATGAAGAAAGTAATTTTTAAATTGGTTTGTTTATTTTACTATTTACCTGATACTTTTTGTTGTTATGTAGACATTTTTTTTGTACGTGCCAACCATTGATACATCTTATTTACTGATTGTAAGCGTTTATAAAGTTTTTGTGGTATTGCAGACTTAGTGTGTATTTTGTTGTCATGTTCCATGCATGAAACTTCAGGTATAATTTCTCTGTTATGGGCAGAAACCATTGAAGCTTTTTTTTCTTTTTTAACTTACCAGATTTTTGCACTTACGCGCACGAACGTATGCGAATAAAGCTACACAGCAAGAGGGCATCAAAAAGAAATATGGTAGGGGGTGGGGGCAGATAGTGTACTTGAACCGCTATTGAAGAGGACTGACGAGTTGGCTACTATGACATTAGAGCTTATCAAAGACAAGATGGATGAATTTACTGGACCATAGTTCTCTGAATTGGCGTCGGCATTCGGAAATGCCGACGTAGATGCCCACATGATAGTTTTACATCGGTGTAATTGTGCTGGCCTTGTGTGATTTTCGTCGTTATGCGAACAAATATTTCAGAAATGTATAAAATTAAAAGGGTTTTTTTGAAAGTCCGGTAGGTTCTTCTTCAGAAATCTTCGTTGCCTTAAAGGCTACCTACCCATCCCAACGATGCTTCCGTCATCTTGTTTTTCTTTCTTTTCGCGGACCAAATGACTCCACTTATTGTGGAAAAATAACGAGCGTTTGTAACGTTATAAGGCAAGCCCCTCTTTTGACATACATTATTTCTTGTATCCATGTTAGGATGAGATGTGTTTTTCGTCTTTCAGCATTCGTAAAGAGCAGAACACTGAAAATAGACAAACATGTTTTGGTTAAGCACAAAGTTTGCTGTTTCCACCATACTTGTCTCTTCAGCTATTTGGTAAATTCTGTCTTTCCGTGAATATCATGCCATAGAAAACCGTAATTGTTATCGCGGAGACAACGAGCATCTTACACCACTGGGAAAGATACATTGTTGTTTAAGCCCACGTGTACTATGATTACAGAGATGATTACAATTTGAACCACTCTGAAGTCGAAGGTTTACCCTAAATTGCTATATCGGCACAAGTAAGTTGCAGCTAGGGGTTGAATACGTGCTACGAAAATATTTTTAACGGAAATATTTGGCAAAGGCCCCAACATCTCATTTTTGTTACCTTAAAGGAAGAAATTTTCGCGGGAAGAAAATTTCGCGAGTTTCGCGAATTTGCCTGAAATTCGCGAAATTAAATTCTCGCGAAAAATTTGAATTTTCTAAATTCGCGAAATTAAATTCTCGCGAAAAATTTGATTTTTTCAAATTCGCGAAATTAAATTCTCGCGAAAAAAATGTTTTCTAATTTGGAAATTTGAAACTCCTGTCAAGAAAATCCATATTGTTTTTATCATACCCAACAACAAAAATTCCTTAACTAAAGTTGAGTTATTAAATTAAATTCTCGCGAAAAAAATGATTTAAAGGCAATTCGCGAAATTAAATTCTCGCGAAAAATTAAATTTTTGTAAATTCGCGAAATTAAATTCTCGCGAAAAATTCATTTTTTTCGATTCGCGAATTTTAAATTCCCGCGAAAATTTCTTCCTTTAAGGTAATTGCCGGTTCCAGGGTAATGTCAAGCCCACAAGACCAACTGAGATTTATGACCGAATGCCGCCGCAAAAGGACAGCAAAAGAGCACCTATTAAACTAAATAGCACGTAAGGCTGTAAGTCCATTGAAAAGTTTAGAGCTACATCAGAAAGGTATTGATAAAATAGGTAAGTTAAGCCGAAGGTAAAAGTGTTGTTTTACGAGGTGTGAACATTAACTTCCCGGAATGAGCTGATAATTCCGGTATGGTGAGATTGGTGAAGTTGTGAGTTATGTTATCATGAAGGTGGGTGTGTCAGGAAGCGTTTGTGTCGATTTGAAAGTTTTTCTTTGTGCGATGCGGTTGTCATGGTGAATAGGTCAAGGACAGTGCTTCTCTTACGACGAATTTCAGTCAAAATGGAGGGGGAAATTGAGCAGAGAGTGTGCGTGAAGTTTTTGTGCTAAACTCGGGTATACGCCATCAGAGACAATTGAAAAGTTACACATCGCTTATGGACAAGCTAGCCTACAAAAGACTCGGGCATTTATGTGGCACAAACGAGTTAGAGAGGGCAGAGAGGATGCTAAAGACGATGAAAGGCCAGGAGCACCTGCTACAAAACGGACTCTTGAAAGCATCGAGCGTGTGAGAGGGATAATAATGTTAGATAGCCGCCTAACTGTCAGGGAAATAAGTTCAGACACTGGTCTTTAATATGGGACATTTCAAACAATACTCGCAACGGATCTTAACATGAAAAGAGTGTCTGCAAAATTCGTCCCTGAACTCACAAAATTTTCAAATCGACACAAACGCTTCCTGACACACCCACCTTCTTGATAACATAACTTCCAACTTGACCAATCTCACCATACCGGAGTTATCAGCTCATTCCGGGAATTTATTGATCACACCTCGTACATGATTGCAAAACCATTAAGGTCTACACCTCACTAGAGAAATATGATTCTAAAGTTGGCACAGAGTATTCACTGCCCCTTTAATCTTATCTTTATACCTTCCTTCTTGTCACTTAGTCTTAAGTCTATTGTTTTAAGCTTTTAATATGCTTTGAAACGACTTCCAAGAAGTACTCAAAACAACCTTTCATATACATTTTATCGCTCATCAGTAGAGAAGGAGATAATAATTTTTTTTTAAATTGAATGACAAGTCAAACTGTAAATGTATCTTTTAATTTTTTCCTATTAGTTTTCCTTGGTTTCAGCTCAAGGCATAAGATAAGAGGAAATTTTTATTTAATTCTTGAAAAATATACTTACCAAAGTGGGACTTAAAAAGATTTCATATTTGGGTGTCTGCTACTTGTTCCTTCTGCAATGGAGAAGATTTTCACAGTGACTGAAACGATAACAATGTGTTTGGGTAAAACTTTAATTTTGATGGCCGATGTCCTTCTGTCTAACTTTCGAAACTTGAAATAAACGTACTTTGGGCATATTATCACAAGAATGTAAACATGTTATTGAATTGTTTGGCCAGTATACAAGTCCCCTCTTCTCAACTCCCCTTCCGCAACAAACACAAGCACACCTTTGATAAAGATGTTAACGCCAAATTTAAAAACCGCAAGAACCATCTTTTCAAACATGTTCGAGTACCATATCCCAAATTTTCTACATTTAAGTAACTCACTAACAGGTTTATGCAAATGAAGTTGCCTTGGACAATTTTCATCTGACGATGAAAGTGCCATAAAAAGCAAAGGCCAGGGTTTAGTTATCAGACAGCCTCCTACATGGGGAATGGTAATTGACGCAAATAAGATCTTCGGACTCGGACTGAAAATTTTGTTCAATTTTTCTTTGGGGTGAGTGCTGTTCCTAATGGCGAGTGCATAAATTTTACTTGTTTAGGCAAGAGCTGTCCATAGAACATCGATTATTCGAAGTGTGGGTTTGGCCTTCGATTCATTACTAGAATGTTTGGTAACCTCGGGTCAACACTCGAGTATCTCGCTTTCAAGAGACAATTGATGGCGATAAACACCCAGCAGTAATAAATCGGATGTCAGCTCTTTCCCCATAATTATTCCATGGTTATGCCAAAAGCGCTAATTGTCTTGCACACCATTAGCACATAAAGTATTGTAACAGAAGAGCTGACAAGAAACACGTGTTCATGGTCGAACAGCAAACCTAACTCAAGAATCTTGCTGGCAGTCAAAAGGCCAATCATCCCAACCAGGCCTGCTCTGGTTGGGATGATTTGCCGTACTCTGCTCACACTTAGCAGTTAACAGTTATTTAGGGCTTTTCGCTTCAAGAATTGGACAACCTCATAAAAAAGCCCGTCTAATTAGTTCAGTTCTTTATAAAGTCAGCCACAGCTACTTCATCATGGGAACTGGCACCAGCATGGTTATAAATCGCAAGACAGACTGATGCGATCATGCAAAACCCGTTGGAGCAGTGTGGTAGAAATGCTTCAAAGATTGTGTGAACAGAAGCAAGCCGATGAAAGAGTTCTCTCAGACAGTGCAGTTGTAACACCAGCTAAGGTCGAGTCCCTCGTATTGCATGCTTCGGAGTAGAACAAAATTTATTGCCTTTCACCGGTATTCAAGTTGTTGCAGCTAGCAACTACTGCCATGTCACAGGAGCAAAATATATTCGTGCTCTGTATCCTGGCTGTTGTTACCTTGAGCTACGTAATAATGCCCTGAAGCTAAACCAATTTGATGCCAATATTTTAAAACAATTGGAGTTAGTCGTTTCACAAGCTATGAAACCAGGCTTTTTAGACATCCTTTTTACACAACCTTTTTTTTTTTTGCAGCTTTTTCCCGAGGATACAAAGACTTCCGTTATTGACCACGTCAACATTTTTGTCAGTGGAGTCGATGTACATGTTAGCCATCAAACGGCCTCAGAAAAATCACATGCCAAAGGATAATCTATGATTCAGTTGCGCGGAGGCCAGTATTTTTATGAACAACAGGCACTCAAATTTAATTCATGTGTTTTCTTGAATTGTTTCCTTCAAATCCAAATGAGGACCCCTTGAAGTGGTGGTGGGTAAATGAGACAATGTTTCAAAAGGTTGGCGTTGTAGTATGTCAGTTCCTTTGGGCACCTGCGAGATATGTGCTTTCGGAGGCAGCATTTTTAGTAGCAGGACTTTTTTGTTAATAAGAAGAGGTGAAGTCTGTTACCAGAGAATGTGAAAAAGTTGATGGTTTTGAATAAGACCCTTGTAACTTGACGGTTTCAGAAATTGACACGACAGATTTTTTCTTTACAAGCGTACCATTTTAGTATAATGAAAACCAATAACCACATACTAGCTTTAAGTAATAACCAAGCCTGAAACAGTATATTGCAGTTTTCAGTAAATAGTAATTCAGTATTCATGAACACTTTTCTGTATGCAACTTCTAAGAATGACATACCTGCATCGTCTTCACTTTTGTATCGATTGCTAGCTAGACTATTGCAAAGTGGGCTTGACAGCTCTTCATGTGAATAAACAGGTACACTTTTGAAGGAAAACAAAAGGGGGCTTTACCAATGGGATCATAGCTATTTGCGCATGCATTTGGATAGAAAGGCCTTGAAAATGGCAAAGAAAATTGTTCGGACTTAAACAATAATGTCCCTTTGTTTTCCCCAATTTTTAAAACCAGTTATTGATTTATCGACTACTACTGCGTTTTTCACTTACGTTTTTCACTTACGGTTTTTCACTTTACCTATATTATTCGATTAACCGATTAATTGAAAAATTTTTGTCCGATAATTCGAATAGCAAAAAACATAAACTGTGGACACCCCAAGTTTATCTAGTTTAGGCAAATGTCGACGAATTCAAGTCTTTGAGGTCGGAATTGGCAACCTCGTATTCCTTCTACTTTGGAAAATTGTGGCGATTTGCCAACAGTTATCTCCCGCAATGCGTGAGCGCAAAAATATCCTAATTTAGAAGATTGTTAAAGTGGAATATGTATCAAGCGAAATTCCTGAATAGGTTTGAAAATATAGACAGAATATCCTGTACCATTTTTTCAATTGAAGAAATTGAACTCACGCCTATAAACTCAAGCCCTATAAACAAACTGCTTTGTAATAAAAGGTTTTTTTTGCAATTACTTTAGTAACTTCTGTGAAGTTTTCCTAGCCACTAATTTGGCAGATAACAGTTGCCCGGATCGATTGGTCGATTGATAATAGAGTAAATTTGGCTTGATAAGAAATTCAATATACTAATGGCTACGACACAACCTTCCATATTATGTATCGGCTTTTATCGCCTTTTTTAATTTCTCTGTTTGTATTACGGCGGCCTTTCAAAGTAAATATAACTGCATATACAATAGATACCTGGTTGTCTTGGATAATCTCTCTCTTTCATATATTAATAATACGAAGCCAATATTTGTTTCTAATTATAACCTCTTGATCAAACAAAAAACCATTATAAAAAGTTTCGAACAGAATAAACACAATTTTAATTATGATTTGTGTATGTGTGTCTTTTTCTGGACTTTTGCTGTACTAAAGGCACACTTGCACCAGTTATTTGAAAGAGAACAACATTTTCTCTCAATTGGGCAAACCTTCTTGTACAACCACCTCAAAGGATTATGATACCATGAACATATCATGTATCCTCTTTTTTCGTCTTCTTTTAATTTCTGCCTTTAACTGGGACTCTTCAAAGTAGACATAACGGTAATTGCAATTACACCCGGCAAGTTTGGCGTTTAGCACTTTAATTTACAAAATGCAGCAATAACAACTTTTTCTTTACATTCATGTTTGTCAGGGTGTTGCACTGTCCTAACCATAAAACAACATATGGGTTTTAACATAGCAGCAATTATTTACTCTAGATAATGAGGAATCAATGTTAAAAGCAATTCGAATTATTTATCTTGCTGTTAAGTCATAAGTTTCATGAGTCGAACTTATAAACCTTTCAAAGGACCAGTACTTGATAATAACGTATTCATTAATACCCTACGATTAATATTAGTCAGTGATGTACAATATAAGTTGCCAAAACAAGCATTGATCATAATGGTAATATTTGAAATTGTCATTAGCTTCCTGTGGTTCTTAATTAGCAATATTTATTTTTTTATATTGTGTAAGGTGTAGGATAAACAATTGCTAGTATTATCATATCACTTATTTTCCTTAGTTTTGGCAGGAGAAATCAGATCTCAATGCCAGCAACCTATTAATTGTTCTGTATTTACTAATTATGTCGGATCGGATGTATATTTAATTAACCACAGGAATTAAAAAGAGTTTAGGGGTAATTAACATTTTCACACTGTTGCCATCTGGTATTATGTAATATGCTGGATAGCAAGGGTTATTTTAGGAAGAGCTAATATATAAAATTGGTTTGCAGAGAAAAGGGGGGATAGAAACGAAAAATATTTGTTATAATTGACAAAATTGACTTATAACGAGAAATTTTCAAATCCATTGTGGAAGTACCACTTGTCAGAATAGTCAGTAGGGTATGACGTTGGCAAATGAAGCTACACAGACAACAAAACACAGACATAAATCAAATTTTATGTACTCAGCTGACCAAAATAATTGAAAAAGTAAATCCCACTTTTGGTTCACATAAAGCAGAAAGCCGATATGAAAAGATGTTATAAAGCCAGAGGAATTAAGAAGTAGTTTTTTTATCCAATTAATCTAGATAATTTTTTGTAATGAATGAAACTGAGGGAGGGCTTCCCTTAAGTGCACGGAGATTGTGAGAGCAGAAGTGGTAAAACACCCACCAATTGCTAATGACACTGGAGGTGGAACACCATATTGTGTGACACATAAGGGGTACACCGTAGGCGCTATATATGCATGTGGTCGGTCACAATGGAAGGGGATGAAAACCTACCAAGAATATTTCATAGTCAACCATGGATCTCGAAAATAACATTTCTAGTCGTAACACAGAAATGGATCCCTCTGCATGATTTGCGTTTGTACATACCATCACGAAAAAGAGTACAAGAATTTTTTATTTTTTTTTAGTTTTAACGTCATTTTCCCCCAGCAATTGGGGCTCAGACGGTGCCCTTCACAGGGACTTTGATTTGGCAGTGAGGAATTTTTTGGCCGGATGCCCTTCCTGACGCCAACCAAAAAGAGTACAAGAATAGGTGGCAGTTATTACCAAAACGACGGGGAATGTGAAAATTTCTTATACAACTCTTATAATAATTCCACTCATTTGATAAAAAGTTAACAAGAAATATAGAAGATATGAAAGGATTCAACGTAGGAAGGAATATTTACTCAATAAATTACGCTGACACCACTATCTTAGCAAACTGAAGAAAATCTTCAAGCTTTCAAACTTCCATTAACACAGTAGACAGAGAAAGTAAGGAAATCGGACTTGAGATAAGACCCAAGTAATGGCAGTCAATAAAACATGAATTCCAGTACATATCGACATTGTCGTTGACGGAAAGTGACTGGCCCAGATAGAAATGTTCTCTTGGAAGAAACAGTTACAGCCGAAGGCGTAAAGGTGTGAAGCGGAAATCAAGGCCAGAACAGTAATGGCGAAGTCCACCTTCTTCAGCTTAAAGAGGTCCTGAACTGTCACAAGATAAGCCTTAGTCTGTGTCTTTAACTTACAAATTCCAGAAATGAAGATTCAGAGAAATTTTAGCACGCGTTAAATGCGTCAAAAAACCATCTCCTATCCAAGAAAATTTTCATAGTGATGGGATATTTAAATCTGGAAGTTGGAGAAACCAAAGATTTGGAAGTTGTTAGAAACTATGGAGATAGACAAAGGAATAAACCAGGCAAAAACTTTGACTGGTCTAATGCTCTCATGCAAATAACCACAAGTACATTTCTTCAGCATAAAATGAAACTCGTATTTACATGGAGAATCCCTGAAATAAAAAAACAAAGCATATAGGCTATATCAGCATCAGTGAAAGATGTAGAAGTGCTCTCATGCAACCTAAACATACCAGGTGCCGACTTTAGAAAGAGCCATGTACCAACTGAGGAAGTTATGGGTGTAAAACTGGCTAAGGTGAAAGTTGCCAAATGAAACCTATGGCTAGATAATAGCCAATGGCACGGGAATAATGTTATCAAAGCAGAGTATGTAAACACGGTGATAAACGTTTTGCATAACTAAGACAGAAATGCAAACCATAGAAAACTTAGTTCAATTCTACTTGATATAACAGAGAAAAGAATATCCAAGGAAATGAGTCTAGTTAAAAATATATGACAAGAGATACTTCAAATGATGGGAAATCAGGCAGAAAGTCCAAAATTTCGGTACAAGGTGCGAAAGGCAAAATGGGGAGGCAAAGGAAAAACCAGGAGAAGCAAAATAAACACGACTGAACAAGAAATGTGAAGAACCTAAATGAAAAAAAGAGAGCACCTCTAAGAGAAATGCATAAAAAACCTAAACTTCTTGAAGGAAGCAAAGGTTTTTCATCTACTAAACAAAGAAAAAGCAGTGATCCCAAAACCATCATGGAGAAGTCAGAAAGTTGCAAAAGATGGTCATATTACATTGCACATCTGTTCAAAGAAAAGAAGAGGAGCCATGGCTTGATGGTTAGTACAGCTGCACCGTAACCAAGAGGTTCCGGGTTCAATTTTCTGAGCAGGCAAAAAGACTTTCGAACTTTACAAAGGAAAAAGCTATTGGTTGGTGTCAGAAAGGGCATCCGGTCAAGAAATCCTTACTGCAAAAACCAAGCCCCTCGAAGGGGCATCGTCTGTGCCCAGTTACTGGGGAAAATGACGTCAAAAAATGTGTTCAAAGAAAAGAAAGGCAAATATATATATACGAAACGATATTGATAACGCAAAGTTAGTATCACACAAATTTAGAGTAACTATTAGCAACAGGAAGAGAACAGTGGGAAAAGGAAAAAATCCTGACGGAGAAAGAGTGGAGACTTTCTGAATTACTTTCATACACGGGACATACCTGGACAATAATTCTGAGTTTGATTAAGCTGTTTATGTCATAAATAGGACCCAGAATATGAAAATAGAATGATCGTTCACAATCTGTTAAAGGATTAAAAGCGTTAATATGAAATAAAACGCAAACGCAAAGAAATACTAATTAAAGCCACTATAAACATGTTGCCCAAACGAAATGAAAACAACACTTAACGCTCTCCTTTTTGTTTGACCGCAAAAAATAGGACAATTAATAATAGTGTGGTATAAATATGCTAAACTGTAATCCAACTAAAAGATATCCAATAAAAGAAGATTGTTTAAACATATGCCTTTTTCATTTTTATCCTTGGTGAAGCCAAATGTGACCCAAATTAAGAAGGAAAGATTTCATCATATATTGGTTTCGTCGATCCTTTTATTCTACCTTGGGAAACAAGTACAAACTCAATAGCCTACTACGTTTTAGGGAGAAGCAAGCGGGATGCATGTAGTTCTAAAGTCGCCGTTGGCTTCGACCAAAGGTTTTAACATGGGAAAATCTTAACCTACCACTAAGCCTTTTGCTTACCGACGCTTGAAACAAAAACGACCTTCAGACACGATCAGCAGGAGTGGTTGGAAATGAAGGAACCCCACTAAAAGGGAAATATATTTACTAACGAGTTTGTGCAGTACATCATAAAGCCATTATGTAAAACTTCTTTCTAATAAGCAGTATGTAAAGTACATTGTTCATGTTTTTAGTGATTAAAACGGTGCTGTTACAAAAGTATTACTGCTTGCGAAACTACCAAGCAAATATCGCTGGCTTAACATTTTGTACTTTGGATTGAGTTGAGATCGAATGATTGGAACGTTTAAGATCAATTAAGACATTCTTTTTTAGACACTGCAGTATTAAAAAACTTCTGAGGCTGATCGTTCTTGAGTTTTGACAGGATCTATTTCTTCGTTTTTTCTTGTGATGGAATGACGTGAGATCGAGGTAAATAGAAGCACATTACAACATCGTTTCAATCATTGTGCAATACATTTTGGTTCTTGTTTTTGAGGTGATGTTAGTTCCTACTATTTTCAACCATTTGACACATTGGGCTGCTCCTTTCAAGACCTGAGATGGCTGTTCAGTCAATGTTAGGAAGGGATCAAGAATCATGCCAACATATTCATGGTTGTCTTCTTTGTTTATGAAGTGGAAGAAATGAGAATGTCCACATTTCAAGATGGTTGGAAGTTTAAGTGTTTGGCGATACCGCAAAATACCACTTTAGTTTTTCTAGGTTTGGAGTCAAGTAACACATTGTTCCTATTAAGCCAAGTCACCAGCATTTTACCTTTATTTTTCAGCGTTTCTTCTATTTCTTTTATGTCGGACTCTAAAATAGAGGGTTAGACTTAGTGTCCATTGTTCATCAAGATCACAAAACGAAGAGATCTGAAGAGACGAAGAGAAATGAACCCTCATGATACTTTTAGATATATTGGCTGTGGGTCAGACAGTGTATCAATGAGACGAAATCTTTTTACTATTGAAGAGATTGTCATTCATTCATTGGTGGTCATTTCTAATTATACCATAGCAAGGGAGTTTGTTTAGTAGACAAAAATGAGTTACAATATCAAACGCCTTAAATAAGTCACTAAACAAAGCCCTGTTGCAACTCCTTTCATCCATATTTTCCCGTACGTATTCGCGTAAATAAGTATAGCACTGTATCATGGGCGCTTTTCGTCTGTCTGAATTCATATTAGTGTGTATACATGAGATTATTCTGTTGCAAACAACAAAACTATATCGTTGCAAAAATAATCCTCATGTAACAATCATTTGAAATCGTCCTTTGCTTCTGTTATACGTGCACTATCGTTTAAATCAACGACAAATATTAAACAGGGTGTAGGGTGGGGTTCGTTGGGTATGAGTAGTCCCCCTTTTTAGCTTTGGTGCTCTTTTCCCCCAAAAGCCATCAAATGTTTGAAGAAAGAACAAAGTAGGCAGCCACCATGTTATATCTACTATTCACAAACTTCTTCGTCGTCTTCTTCTTAGCTTTTACCTTACAAAGGTTTTTCAATGAATATCCATCACGTTGATTTAATTTATCCATCTGCTTCTCCTCTAAAGTTTTCTTCATGTAATCTCTCCATCAATTTTAGGTCTTCCTCATGGCCAATTTCCAGCCATATTCACCTTCATTTTTTTTATGCTTACACGGTGTTTTTTTTATTTTTTCTTGATAGGTGTCCATACCAACTCTCTCTTTCTTCTTGTACCTTCTTTGACATTTCTATCACTTTCTTTTTCCTCTTATGTGTTCATATTTCATTTTATCCAACTTTGTAACCCCTGAAATCCATCTAATCATCTTCACCTCCGCTACATTTCTTTCTGCTATTTTCTTTAACGATGCAGCTTCTGAACTATACATGAAAGCACCTCGAACTACTGATTTATACACTTTCCCTTCAAGCATCATAGGAACTCTTCTGTCACAGATTACACCTGATACTTGCCTCCAATTAATCCATCCATTTTGAATACGAACATTTATTTCACTATCCATTACTCCTTTTGCTTCTACCATTGATCCATGGTATTTAAAGGTATCTACACGTTTTATGTATGGTCCTTCTAGTTCCACGATAAAATGTAGATCATCTCCTCTGTGTCGAAGTTTATATTTATTTCCTCGTGCCTCTGCATTCTAGTACTTTTTTCCATACCTGTAGTTTATCTTGTAACTCAGCTTTGCTTTCTAACATTAAAACAATGCTATCTGCATACATTAAACTCCATGGTGGTTTCTCCCTAACTCATTCAGTAACCACATCTATAACAATTAGAAAAGAAACGGACTAAGTGCCGAACCCTGGTGCAAACCTAACCCTCCCTTGGACTCATCTGTCTTTCCATTTGTGGTTCTAATCTTTGTTGTCACATCTCTGTATGTTTCTTGCATTATTCTTATATATTCCTTTTGCTTTATTGCCACTTCGTCTTATTCCCTTAATACATAGAACATCGACTCTTCTTATTTGCATAAGATATGCTAATTCCCTTCCTCTTCCAGTTATGGTTCCTACAGTTAAACACTCTACTCCTAATTTTGGAGCCTGCTTCTTTAACCTCACTTGTTCTTGATGTGATAGACCTCGCTGGGTCACAGAGTTACTGCTATGTATCTGTGGGTCCTTTTCGGGTAACAATCTAATAGTTCTGGAATTTTTCAGACTCATTATTATCATATATTTGGTGGGATGGCCTTCCTGATCCCAAGTGTTTTTATTGAGACACCATATCTAGCTATTTATGCGTTGGCTGTAAAGTTCTTGCCCTTTGATAGATCTTGTTTTCAGTCTTCCTGGATTACTAGCCACCTACTTCGCCTGAAATCCATAACGTTAAGTGGTCGGTTTAGTTGCCTGCTTCTCTAGTCAACGTGGAGTCTAGCATCTAGTTTATACATATTTGTCTCCTTTATGGTCCTTATTATGTGTATGGTGTACTCTTTGTACTTGGAAATTGATGCTTAATTTGTAGTGTGCATTTCTTTTCAGACGTTTCAAAAGGATGACTGTGGAAAAATACTAAAACTAGTATTTCGTACGATTTTTCCATATGACCCAGGAGGAGGGGTGCTTTTCTAAATGAAATCTACTCGATTGTCGACGATATATCTGAATTTGGTTAGTTTGTGAGTTGTTTGAAAATCATTAACTCTTTGTTCTTCAAAGTAGACCTCTAACAAAAACCATTAAAAACATTGTATGTCAATTTTGAAATTCAAGTTGTTGTACGGCTATTTCGTACAAACGGGTTATCCAGATAACACAACATAAACCAAATGCGGTATTATTTTGAAATAAGGGCATTTACTGTACCAATAACTGTACATGATTCCTTGTTCATAGGTCTTTGCATTCATCTCTTTTTTTCAGAAAGTCTTTTCCTCTTGTCGTGTCAAAGATACGTCGCAAGCTGTGGTGTCCGGGATACCATGACCTTACTTCTGTTTTTGGAAATGGCAGTCCCCTATGACATTATGCAAATGAGCTCACAATATTTCGCGCGCTTTTTCATTCTCATCTGATCGCTGTTGTTGCAGTCTTTCGTGGGCAAGCAATTTGGAAGCACAAGGAGAATTGGTTTAGATAGAAATTACCTACTGCCAAGCTACTGTACGATGCCGACCCCAACATCTCCTTCAGGACTCAAGAGATCAAGAGGTAAGGGCTATCACAACTACATCGTTTTGTCTAGCATTTTTATAAACTAAGACCTTTCATGAGAATTTATTTGGAAGTTACTCTGGAATTACTAAACTACTACAAACCTTTGCTTCATTTGTGACATGTTGCACTTTAGTGCCATGTGTAGTGATGCGAGGTATTGCGCATATGTCCAAGAAAAGAAATGAAGTCGCCAAGACTTTTGCTTTAGACAGTATTGCATTTCAAACTGCGTGCAATGTAAAGTGCTCAAGAGACCGTATCAGCTTTTAAAGTTAGTCCCTACAAAAGTCCCTACAAAAGAATAGGCCTATTTATGTTAATAAACAATAACTTACATATGGTCTCTACCAGAAAATATTATTATTATTACATTTTACATAGGTTTTTTAAACGTCCTTTATGTTGGGCCTTAATACTATAGACAAAAGCTTCTGTAACTGGAACACGTTGCTTACATCCAGGTATCTGACAACAGTCATACAATGCAACGCTTGATACGTGTTAGCCGTTTTATGGACTTGTCGTTTCATTATTGTGTATTAATAGAGTAATTGTTACATCTTCATAAAATTTATTAATATAGACCATGACTCATCGCAAAGTGATGTTGCAAGCAGTGATCCAATTCAGTCACCTCCTCATCAGAGGCAGAAGACCAGCGAAGTTTCATCGCCATTGCCTTTGGCTCCTTCATCGCCAGCAAGGAGTATGCATGATCAATCACTGGAGATGTCATCACCACAGGGGATGTTACGAAGT
Organism: Morbakka virulenta; assembly: GCA_003991215.1. Lineage (NCBI taxonomy): Eukaryota > Metazoa > Cnidaria > Cubozoa > Carybdeida > Carukiidae > Morbakka > Morbakka virulenta. The sequence goes on from RDPX01000371.1 coordinate 146,558, forward strand.
GGAATTGGCACAAGTGAAATTGATCTGAGTTCACCTCTTACATATGGAACTCCAAGCTCACGAGTTGGGGGCACCCCAAGACAGTATCCTTTGAATTTTAAGAAAAAAGTAGTTTCAAATAAGAAACAAAACATGTTTGCTTGTATGTAACGTTTACAGATGGTTATTGCCAAGTAATCATAAACACCTGATAACCTATGTTGGACTACGTTTTGATTAATATTTCTCAAATCGTTTGCCTATTAAACTGATGGTAAGTTCTGGTTAAGTACAAGACTTCAACTATCGTGATTGTACAAGTGAAATTATGATGGTGAACTCTTAGCCCTGAAATGCAGCCTACTGTTATGCATTTCACATGTTTTTATTAATTTAGGTTTTCAGGCAGTATTAGTGGTGAAGTTGTATTTTTTTCAGTAAAGCTTGAATTCTTAGTAGCTTTAAATAAAATTAAGCTCCTTGACAGAAATTGTAGGAGGGGAACACCTGTTAGAGTAAGAAGCGACATTGGCAGTAATAGGGTTCTACGTCAAGTAAATGTTGGAGAACAGGTTTGTTTTGTGCTTGGATTTTTAAGAACTGATTAAGATTTAAAGACACAAAGGTCTTTTTTCATGTCAAATGCATTTCAGGCTATTGTCAGTGTTTTCCATAAACATAAATAATTTTAAATCACTGTCATTTATCACCATTTTTAATTCTACATAACTGTAGAAATAATCAGTTTATGTAGATACTAGCTTGACAAATTCTAGATAAAAACCCTATGCTACCTTCTTGAATGTTCGAAAATGAACATTTCCATCTAGATCATGAGTATGTATTGTCTTGGGTCATTAGTAATAGTTTTTTTACATTCCTTGAAGGTCATACATATATTATGTATATTTTTAAACCCAAGACCATGCAGAATGAGTAACCACATCTTTTATACCCAAACATCACAGCTGTCCTCTGGAACAATTAGGTAGTGCCAATGTGATTTGTGACATTTTTTTGTCAATGACACCTGTAATGTTGAAAACTTTCAAAAACTTTCCAAGACTTACATAGCAGTGATAAATTTAACAATATAAGAAGTAAAAATATATTCTTTCCCACATGTAATATTCTATTTAACCAATAGACGTTATACCAAAAGTGTGTTCAAACTTTGCAAAGATGCTGGTTTTCTGGATAGCTGTATTCCCAATTCCAGACAAGACAAAAATATGACTGTTGATGATCATATTTTATAACAGGACGTTACAGTTTAAATACTGGTTTGCATATCTTGAATTGTGTATCTTGTGTGTTTACTAGGAAGGCTTTAAATTCATGAAACATAACAAAGAGCTTCCTCTTTTGAGCTCAAGAAATTAACATTCTATTGCAGTGGGTACTTTGATTAACCTTTGACTTATTAATATACATTTTGAAAATTTTTAGCCAAGTGATGTTGTCACAGATAGGGCACCAACAAGTGAAGTGGTTGAGCAAAAACTTGTTGTTTGGGGCACTGATGTCTATGTAGATGAGACCAAACAAAAGTTTAGACAATTCATCAGTGAGTATACATCACAGAATTTGCAAGACATATCAGATGGTTTTGATTCAGATCGACCTCTATATCTTCAAAAAATAGAAGAGGTAAGACTTGTCATCTTTAATGAAGCTTTGTTTGAGAAATCTGTGTTTACTTGTTGCTATGAGAATATTTTAGCTGCACATTTATTAAAGTAATATTTTTTTACTTTACAGTAATATCTCACCAATCTCCATGGTAGTTGATATAGACCTATTGATGATAAAAAGATGTTTTTAAATAGAATATGTTTTATTTCCTTATTTCTTTTCTGACTTCTTTTAATGTGATTCAGTAAAGATCTTCAGATAGATCTTGTACATTAGTTGCCCTTGTCACTTAACCTCCCCTTGACTCCATAACAGAAAATGAGTCTAGTGCATATAGCTAATGCAATTGAGTTTGACACCATACCAAGAGTAGAGATGTCACACTGTTTGGATGTGTTTATTGATGGTCTTGTCACTTCTGGCCAAAGTACATGATGTTCATCTTAGAAATGCTCACCCAGATCCTGTTTCTTATAGTGGCTTTTCCTCAGGTGACATATTAGTCATAGGAGATACCTTAATGAGTTGACCTATCCTACTTTCAAGGAATAGGACTATTTTGATATAGTTTTTAAGGTGTTGGTGTGATCATGGTGTAACCAGCAACTCTTAGGCACCCTTATGCACAAGTCATGGTTAATTGGCTGCATCTAATTAATTAAATTTGTTATGCAAAAAAAACCCAACACCCTATCACAACTCTCCAATGGCAGTGACTATAGGTGATATTCTGGGAATTCTAACAGGATAAGTTCAACAATGACTTTGAACAGTAACAATCATTAGAGTTGCTATCATTAACTGTTCAGTATTATTTCAGTTATGAGCAAACTAACTACTTTTGTTTTAAAAATGTGGTTGTATATATGATACATGTGGGATGTCAACAAGGTAAGCTTGTTGTATCCTAGATTTACAGTAGATCCCTAGGCTAGAATGAGTTGTTGTTATGATTGCTACAACAGTATAAAAGCTGATGTTAACATTTACATCAGGGGCTATTCTGTAAGGCCTTGTTCTCAGCAATTAGTTATGACATATAATGTGTATTGCAGGAATTACAGTATATGCATAGAATTATACATGAAGTTGGTAAATTAAAACTGTACCATAGTGTTGTGGCTGCAAGCTAGAAGCTGATGGTAATTGCATTTATGATACTTCAATATTACAGCTAGATAATTGGTATGAACTGCATGGGAAACTGTACTCTAAAATATTCTATGTGCTTACTGTGAATTGCTTAGAATTATTGAAATATTAATTTACTACAAATTTACTTGATCTTATGTGTTGATTATAAAGTGGCATCTCTCTGACTCCTAAGGCCCCACTCCAAGTTTTACAAAGATTGTATCTTCCTGGTGTGAANAGAATTATACATGAAGTTGGTAAATTAAAACTGTACCATAGTGTTGTGGCTGCAAGCTAGAAGCTGATGGTAATTGCATTTATGATACTTCAATATTACAGCCAGATAATTGGTATGAACTGCATGGGAAACTGTACTCTAAAAATTCTATGTGCTTACTGTGAATTGCTTAGAATTATTGAAATATTAATTTACTACAAATTTACTTGATCTTATGTGTTGATTATAAAGTGGCATCTCTCTGACTCCCAAGGCCCCACTCCAAGTTTTACAAAGATTGTATCTTCCTGGTGTGAAGCTTGTAGACTTATTTGAATGGTGTAGGGAAGTTGGGATGGTGTTCTTGCTCTTGTTGACAACTACACTATAAACAGTATAAAGATGGCTTTTGATGGTACTCTGATAGTTGTACTGATGGTTCATGATAGTGCTCTGGCACATCAACATAATGTGGATTAGTGTGCCACTTGTAGTAGCTAGCCTGGTTTGCACCAGATGAAGGGATGGAGCATACTAAGAGACCCAGTTGAATGTTGTTTGAAAACTTTATTACTGGGGTGGTTTTAGGTTGCTTCATGCATTTTTATCCCTTTGAGAATGTTGTGCTGAATCACAGCAATTGAAGGCAGATGTGACATGTACCTGGAATGTACTCTTCATTAGAGACAGTAACAATGAGGTTCTTCCAGGTTTTCAATCACTATTTGGTAAGACATGTGCCAATTCACTGATGATGACTGTCTTGTACTCAGACATCAGTCCAGATTGTCAACCCTAATTCCAGTAAATGTTGTGTTGGAGTTAAGGAATTCTCTAGATCTGCCATACATGTTGTGACACTGTATGCATAAAGGATTTGGTTTTATCAATTCAAACCATGGCAAAATGCCCATAATGATTTGTAATAGATATACACTGGTATGCCTTTGACAAAGATACTTCCCAAATGGAGATTTGGACCATTGTTTTTTCTCGACTGTAACCCAAAATTCATTATAAAAATTTACTGTTTTTAAAAAATTTTTTTGTGTATTGCCTTAAGTGAATAATATATTATTTTGTTTTTTATTTTCCTACTAGATATCCATCACAGAACAACCATTTCTTAACATTGACTGTTCCTATTTAAAGACTTTTAACAGTGGGCTTTACATGCAGTTGATTCGATACCCTCAAGAAGTCATTCCAACATTTGATATGGCTGTGAATGAACTTTTTTTTGACCTCTACCCAGATACAAATCTGGAGCACCAAATCCAGGTAGGATTTTAAACACTAAAGCAGGAAGACATTTTAAGACTTCATTTAAACGTCAATGTGGTTTTTTTAACTTACTATCATTTACTTTTTCTTCAAGTGTACTAAAGGGATTTGTTAGTGTTATCAGTGTGTTCCACCACCATCTTTTGTATATCTTTGTTGTCGTCGGTGGGTGTCTTGTCAGATTCTGACATTGGCTGTCACATTATGGTATCTTTCTTCAAGGTCCATTAGGTGAATCAGCTCAACAGGTCTCAAGTTCACCCTGTTTGCCAGTAATCTGGTGCAGAGCAGCTGTTGTCTTCTTCTTGTTTTGGTGCCTTCAATTCTACTAGTGATGGCCTGATATTCTAGCACTTTCTTTCTCATGATATGTCCAAAAAAGTCAAATTGTCAAGTGTGGATTGATTTTATTAATTTTAACCTTGTCTGTGCTTTTCGTAAGGCCATTGCTAATTTTTTTGAATCCATGGTATTCTTAAAATGTGTCTTAGAAACCACAGTTCTGTAGCCAGTAATCTTTTTTCCATTGCTTTGCTGATCGTCCACGTTTCACAGCCATAGAGAAGTGTGCTCCAGCTCCAGGATGTCAGAATTCTGATTTTTGTTTGCATATTGATGACTTGTTTGCCATTGATTTGAAGGCTGTTTTAGCAATCCCCATTCTTTTGATAATTTCTTTATCTGATTTACCGTTGGATGTTGTCAAGCTACCAAGATAGATGAAGTCGTATGCCCGTTTTAGGATCTTTCCATCCACCATTATTGAGCATTTTGGAATTTCTTTTTTCTAGGAGATTACTTGGGTAAAAGATTTTTTTTATTGATTTCCAGACCAGCTATTTTACTCTCTTTTGTAACTATATCCATTATCTTCTGGAGTTGATCTTCAGTCTCAGCAATGATGGCAGTGTCATCTGCATATCTTAATTTTTTTGTACTGGTTCCTCCTATTTTAATACTTTCCATGTGTACAATGTTATTCATTATTGATTATTGACTCAGTGTACAATGAGAAAAGTTGTGGGAATAATTAATTAACACCGATCTCAATTTTGACCCAGTCACTTGCATGCTTCCCAATTTTTATGTTTGCTTCTTGTTCAAAGTACAGATTTTTTATTAGCTATAGGTCTTTGCCATTGATATCTAATTCTTCCAGTATTCTAAACTGATGTTTATGCTGGACTTTATCAAAAGCTTTAACATAATCAATATAGCATATGTAAATATCTTTTTGTATCTCAATGTATCACTCACCAATCATTTGCAGCATAAAATGGCATTCCTAGTTCCTTTGTCTTCTACAAAGCTGAATCGTTCTTCTGATATTACTCCTTTTGTCTGCCCCCTCATTCTGTATAACAGGATTTTTAAGATTAACTTGGTCATGTGGCTCATGAGGCTTATGGTACAATGTAGTTCACATTTTGGGGTTCCTGGTCTTTTAGGTAAGGCTATAAATGTTGATCTTCTCATGTCTGGTGGAAAATGTCATCATCATCATCATCATATTCGGTTTAACGTCCAGTTTACATGCTAGCATGTGTTGGACGATTTCTTGAAATTGACTTCCAAGTCATCCTATCCTTCACTAGGACTCTGCTGACACCTTTTTGTTTCAGATCCATCCTTCTCACTTCCTCCCATGTTTTCTTTGGTCTTCCTCTGCCAGTGGTTCCNCTCAGACATCAGTCCAGATTGTCATCCCTAATTCCAGTAAATGTTGTGTTGGAGTTGAGGAATTCTCTAGATCTGCCATACATGTTGTGACACTGTATGCATAAAAGAGTTGATTTTATCAATTCAAACCATGGCTAAATGCCCATAATGATTTGGAGGTACCTTTATTATAGATATACACTGGTATGCCTTTGACAAAGATACTTCCCAAATGGTGATTTGGACCATTGTTTTTTCTCAACTATAACCCAAAATTCATTATAAAAATTTTATGTTTTTGAAAAAAAAATTTTTGTGTATTGCCTTAAGTGAATAATATATTATTTTGTTTTTTTATTTTCCTACTAGATATCCATCACAGAACAACCATTTCTTAACATTGACTGTTCCCATTTAAAGACTTTTAACAGTGGGCTTTACATGCAGTTGATTCGATACCCTCAAGAAGTCATTCCAACATTTGATATGGCTGTGAATGAACTTTTTTTTGACCTCTACCCAGATACAAATCTTGAGCACCAAATTCAGGTAGGATTTTACACACTAAAGCAGGAAGACATTTTAAGACTTCATTTAAACGTCAATGTGTTTTTTTAACTTACTATCATTTACTTTTTCTTCAAGTGTACTAAAGGGATTTGTTAGTGTTATCAGTGTGTTCCACCACCATCTTTTGTATATCTTTGTTGTCGTCGGTGGGTGTCTTGTCATTCTGACATTGGCTGTCACATGGTATCTTTCTTGAAGGTCCATTAGGTGAATCAGCTCAACAGGTCTCAAGTTCACCCTGTTTGCCAGTAATCTGGTGCAGAGCAGCTGTTGTCTTCCTCTTGTTTTGGTGCCTTCAACTCTACCAGTGATGGCCTGATATTCTAGCACTTTCTTTCTCATGATATGTCCAAAAAAGTCAAATTGTCAAGTGTGGATTGATTTTATTAATTTTAACCTTGTCTGTGCTTTTCGTAAAACCATTGCTAACTTTTTTTTATCCATGGTATTCTTAGAATGTGTCTTAGAAACCACAGTTCTGTAGCCAGTAATCTTTTTTCCATTGCTTTGCTGATCATCCAAGTTTCACAGCCATAGAGAAGTGTGCTCCAGCTCCAGGATTTCAGAATTCTGATTTTTGTTTGCATATTGATGACTTGTTTGCCATTGATTTGAAGGCTGTTTTAGCAATCCCCATTCTTTTGATAATTTCTTTATCTGATTTACTGTTGGATATTATTAAGCCACCAAGATAAATGGAATTGTCTAAGCGCTCTTCAGCCTTGGATGGCAATCACCTAGAGATGGTGTCTCGATAAAAACACTGGTCCCCATTACCTTAATGGGTTGGTGTCAGGAAGGGCATCCGGCCTATAAAAACACTGCCTCATCATACCATGAAATGACATCCAAAGATATCCGGTATAACTGCGTAAACGAGACTGGAACTAATTTAAGTGAAGGTGTCGCACACGGTAGGGCCTTTGCTCGATGTAGGCAAAATCAGACCGTTANCGTGAGAGAAAGACTATACCCCGCCAGTCCTCAAACTGGTATTTCATGCTTGAATGACACCAAGCATGGCCTTCATCATAAATTTTGTTTGCAATGGTTGTTAACCACTCTATTCCAAGATCATTCATAGCTTGTATTAGTTCAATGGCTACTTCATCTGTTCCTGCTGCTTTGTTTTTAGGCATAGTCTTTATTGCCTTTTCTATTTCTTGTTTTGTAAATGGTAAATTTTCCTTTTCTCTCCTAATCTTTATTGTGGCCTTTCTGTTGTCCTCAAACAATTCTTTGATAAATTCTTCCCATCTTCCTAACATTTTTTCTTTTTCCATGATAATAGTACCATCTTTAAATTCTACACATGAAGCCACTGAACAAATTTTCCATCTATTTGTTGTTTTCTTTATCTTTTCATGCATTAGGTGTAGCTTTTTCTTTTCAAAATCTTATATTACTGTACGTTGTTCATTTAAATGTTTGTCTTTTCCTTTTTGGCATGCTTTCTTGATTTCCTTATCTATTTTTCTGTATTCTATTTTATTATTTTTTACTCTCATGCATTTTCCCATTAGTTTAAGAAATTTAGTAGTTATCCAAGGTTTGTGTTTGTTCCTAGGCTTATGGTCGAATAAACTTCTTGGCTCCCATATTTAGTGATTGTTGGATTGTTGAAAGTTTTTATTTGCATCTTGCTCATTATCTGGGTGCCCGAGTGTTTCTGCAACTATTTCTTTGAAAGCCTCTTGTATGCTGTTCTTGAAGTACCCTGAAATCCAGTTTAGGCTCTAATTTTTGTTGTTTTGTTTTTTGAAGCATTACTTTGCATGGTAATGCTAAAGCATGGTGACTGTTGCAGTCAGCACCTAGGAAAGTTCTAATATTTTGGATGCAATTCCTAAATCATAATTTTATAATTATGTAATCAATTTGGATTTTTGTTTGGCCATCTGGGCTCTTCCATGTCCACAAATACCTTGTTTTGTAAAACATGTATTCAAAAAGATTTGGTCGTTTTGCTCATGCCATTTAATGAGTTGTACACCTTGTTAATTTCTAGCTCCAATGTTTTTCCCACCAGCTATGTTTGCATGTCTTACTATCCCTACCTTTGCAATGAAGCAATGAAGTCACCCATAACCATGGTAATCTCTTGTGACTTACATTGTTTTAAGCAGTCATCAATCTTGTTGTAGAAGTCTTCTAATTCTTTCTCAGAGTTGCTGTTAGTTGGTGCATATACCTGAATTAAATTGATGTTAAATGATCAAATTAAATGCTTTTAATTTGATAATCATAACTCTGTCTGAAGTTGACCAAAATCCTATCACTGAGTTTTGTGGTTGTTTATTTAGAAGAATACCAACACCTCTTTCATGAGAAGTGCTACCTGAGTAGTACATCATGTAATAATCTGTTTTGAATCATCCTGCTCCAGTCCATCTTATCTCACACATGCCAAAAATGTCAATATTCAACCATGCCATTTCCAATTTTACATTATTCAGCTTTCTTTTTTGATTGAGGGATCTTACATTCCATGTGCTAATTTTTATATTTTTTCTTAAATTGTACACAGTAGAATGATGACGGTCCTGACCTCTCTGTGTACTCAATGCATCATTGGTGAGCAGATAAATCGGTAGTTTAACCATGCTCCTGTTAACACTGTTGAGTTGAATATCTTTTGAGTTTGTTACCATTGTGATTGACTAGGAGAAGATTACTGCAGTAAGGCCCCCAACTCTTTTCTGCAATGCAGTGTATGAGCCAAAATCAGGGTCACTGACCTGCCTCCCATTATCTCATTGGCCATTAGTTTGGCTCTTCTGCCAACTACAGATACTAGTGCCGCTGCTACCCAACACTAGAACTAGGTTTATTTAAAGGTGGTCACCCTTGCTTTGTCGCAGGCCCGTCATTGGGTTGTGAGAGTTTTGAGAGAGCCATCAGTGTCACCAGTTGGTTCCTCTTCCCTGCACAGACCTACCGTTGTTGGTCCGCAACTGCTTATTTGGCTAAGGCTTAGTTGCAGCTGACCTCCATATCTAAAGGGCATTCAACTATCTGCTACCTGTGGATGTACCCCTTACTGTACAGCACCGGTTCCCAAGACATTGGGGTGCGGTTGCATATCTTGCTTCACACAATAATACCACCTGCTCCTTGGTCTCCCTCACCTTGGCACAGGCAGCCTCATCACCATCATCCTGAGTCTGGCATACTCTTTGACCCTCCTTTCCACATTCCCAAACTACCTCAACAGAGGCTCACACAGCTTCCAAGCTATCTTTCCAACTCCCATAAATTCTCGGGTGATGTCATTCTTAATCATATCCCTCCAGGGTATCTCAGGAAGCCATTGTAGCCTATGCACCTCTGCTACATTCTTTTACCCCTCCACACTCAGTAGCTTAAAAGTGTTAATATTACATCTTATTTCACAATAAAGCCTACAAATGACATTTTTAATTAAGAATTTAGGAACTTCTGTTTGGTAATCAAAATCAATATCAAGCTTATAAGAAACAATAGCAACTTACTAAAGTAAACTTTTTTCTACAGCAAAAGTGACTTAAATGACAATATCTGAACCTTCTCTGTGAATTTGCACTGTTGGTCAGGGATGATGTTCCCTGTTGAAAAGNGTTAATATTACATCTTATTTCACAATAAAGCCTACAAATGACATTTTTAATTAAGAATTTAGGAACTTCTGTTTGGTAATCAAAATCAATATCAAGCTTATAAGAAACAATAGCAACTTACTAAAGTAAACTTTTTTCTACAGCAAAAGTGACTTAAATGACAATATCTGAACCTTCTCTGTGAATTTGCACTGTTGGTCAGGGATGATGTTCCCTGTTGAAAAGGAAGCTATAATAATTAGCCCAGTTGGAAAAGGAAAAGATGAAACAAGGCTTAATTTTTTATTGCTAAAAATTGATGGTGAATAGAATGGCCTCTTTTGACATAAGACAGTAACACTTTCATATCCTGGTGGGAAATGCCACTTACAAATCACTGTATCCTTATGACCTGGAGTATTCTCCCATGAAATTATACTGAGTCATCCTTAGTCTTCTTCTTTATCACTTGGAAGACAAAACACATTCTCCTTTGTATCTGCATTGTGATTGCCATTATGGTTCATAACACAACATTTTTGAAGGCAACATTAACTAAATTATCTTGTGTTTTATAGATTTTGTAAAACTACACTGTGTTTGATCACAAAGATAGCAATAAACACTGTGAATTTAAACATACTTCCCTTTTTATTTCTCATGTCTGATCAAGGTCTTTGGTATATGTTCCCATTCTATGCCTATGCCATTAGCCAACATGAGTCACAAAGGCTCATAATTTACTAAAAAATACAGTGGCTTCCAGTTTCAGCCACTAACTGCTTATCAATTAGCCCTATAATTTTCCAGTTTAGTCTGTGGCTTGAATAGTTTAGATTGAAGACTTCCTCGGACAAGGCTTGATGTGACATACCCAGATCATTTTTATAGTGAATAGGTTTTTTTTCTAGAAATGATGCACATTGGGGCAAGATTGAATATCTCACCAATTTATTCCTTCTGGTGAAGTATTTTTGAATTATGATTTGTCACTGCTAATTTGAGTGCAAATTTGGGAACTAGTTCTATTATGGTTATGATGAGGTAGAAGTTGCCCATAGTGAGATGTCACACTGTAAAGGAAATATTCATCATGTGACATATTCATTTTATTACAGTGTATTAGTTTGACATATTTTGGTTTGGAATATATTTGTTTGATTTCTTTGCTATTTATGTACTTTTAGGTAAGGACCTTTAATGTTGACAAGACAAAGAATATGAGATCACTCAATCCAGAAGGTAATTAGGATTTAATTGGTTTAACGAAAATTGGTTGCTCTACTTTGATGAGGTTCTTTAGATATTTCAGTTTTCCAATTAATTTTTCTCATATTAAGCTTACATACTTATAAATAACTTTTTACAGGTTTTTAATTTTTTAGATGCAATAACTACTGAATATTTTTGTTTTTGTGAAAAAGTTTGAAAAGTAGATATTGAAATCTTAAAAAAACAGTGTTTGTTTGTTTAAAGTTATTTTTACTCATTCTTCATCTTTTTTCACTTTGCAATAGCCCACTGCTTTTACACAGCCTAATTTGTAAGCATCTTACACAATAATGATAGGGATATTTTCTTATGTTTTTCACTGCAGTTAGTGCTGTGTATCCAGGGTGCATGAGGGGTCAAGATAGTTACTTTAGGTACTAACAGAGGGTGCTTACCTTTATAACGACAAGTTGGGTGGACCAAGATGACAGGGCTATTGCATTTAAGCCCAAGATTTTGTAAGAGATCTAATCTTTTTGACTATTTATGAGCAAAACACACCTTTAGTCATGGGTTTACCACAGTTTCACACAAAGACTAGGTAGCTTCAGTTTCCACCTTTTACACCCTGGCCCCCAAAATGGAACCCAGCTCATGATCTCATATCTGCATCTCATATCTCACATTTCTCCAAAAAGAATGGAAATGCTGTAACACTGAATTTATAAAATAAAGTATGGAAGAGAAAACAGCATGCAAGATTTCAGTGTGTTTTTTTAGGAAAAAAGTCACATTACACAGAATTTTAAGTACTTCTCTTTATTATTTTTAGTTGGACCATATTTCTCATTTGTGAATCTTCTAGAGACATCCATTTTGCCAATCATTTTATGTGAGAAATTTATTTTGGTATTTTCAACTCTGTTTTAGATATTGATCAGTTAATTACAATAAGTGGAATGGTTATTCGGACATCAAATTTAATTCCAGAGATAAGAGAGGGTAAGTCAAGGAGATAAAATACTTTATTATTTGTAAAAATATATACCTCTTTTATTGATCATTTTATAGATTTTCTTGTTGAAGCACCAACTAATATTATTTTGCTTAAAGTAAAGTAAATGCCATATGAGACTCAGATTGAAATAGGTCAGTTTAATGTTTTTGTTTCCACTGAAAATTTTTAGAAGGTATCACTGTGGACACTAACATTCTCTCGTCTTTTTGACAAAATTTAATGACAGGGCCTACTTTTCATAAATGGCAAGCAGGTTTTCCGTAGCAGTTCTCAGTTTGACCAAACTATATTTTCTCCCTCCTATTATTTTCCGATACGCTAGATTTTTTACTTCAATGCAAGGTGCTTATCTTCTAAATATTTATGGCTTAAATATGAATATTATAGGTTTTCTATTATAAACCTATGTAAATACTGCGCTTGGAGTTCAGAACTTCATTTGATAGTAATGTAGAAGAAGATAATGAAATTGGCTTGTAAATTACAATAATTTTGGATTATTTACTTGTTGAAACTACCTTTTGTATTCTCAGTCCAATTTTTATTCGTGAAACCTGACATCCAAAGTTTTATTTACTTTTAGCTATTTCACATATAGACCTCCACGTTGAGTGATGTAACAATTTTCTTGGGACGTCACCTTTCAAAATATTATAGCTGCTGCCCACCAAGAAAGGGATGGTGCATTTTTCAGAAATTACAAAAATGTGAATGTGCATACCATGTTATATACTGAGTAATGCTATACATGCATGCTTGTTTTCATTTCATCATATTTTCAAATAGATTTTTGTAATACAAAAGGTTTTGTTGCGATTGGTAATGATTTAACTTTACCAATCACAAATTCCATTTAAGCAAATACCAAATTGAAACTAAAAGTAAAAGGAACTTTTCCCAGATGATTAATTAACTACTTTTTTTAACGAGATTTTAATTTATTTGTTTTATTGGACACAACATCACGACAGTGCAAGTCTGTTTGTTTTGCTATCACTTATGTGTCCTTTTTTGTAACGTTATTCCCCCTGCCATAATATTTTTTTATATTTTGTAACATTATTCCTAGTTATGACACTGCCTTCTGAAGCTATGGGAATACTGTTTCAAAATTTCAAAATATATATTACCTTTCATTTTTTTAACTTGTATAAAATAACACTTTGAGCTTGCGATTTGAAGCCAGACGAAGATTGTCAAACTTTGGTCATTGTATCTTGTGAGGATGATAATTTCCATTATGAATTTGACTTTTATTGTGATTTTTGTTGTGACTTTGAGCTTGCGATTTGAAGCCAGACGAAGATTGTCAAACTTTGGTCATTGTATCTTGTGAGGATGATAATTTCCATTATGAATTTGACTTTTATTGTGATTTTTGTTGTGACTTTGAGCTTGCGATTTGAAGCCAGACGAAGATTGTCAAACTTTGGCCATTGTATCTTGTGAGGATGATAATTTCCATTATGAATTTGACTTTTATTGTGATTTTTGTTGTGACTTTGAGCTTGCGATTTGAAGCCAGACGAAGATTGTCAAACTTTGGTCATTGTATCTTGTGAGGATGATAATTTCCATTATGAATTTGACTTTTATTGTGATTTTTGTTGTGACTTTGAGCTTGCGATTTGAAGCCAGACGAAGATTGTCAAACTTTGGCCATTGTATCTTGTGAGGATGATAATTTCCATTATGAATTTGACTTTTATTGTGATTTTTGTGGTGACTTTTATATATTGTGCCACTTGTTTATTATGCACTATAGCAGGACATAAAAAACACCAGGTCTGTTAAGTCGTAAAAAGGAACATAAATTGTATTGTTCCATGTCAATGTTAACAGAAACGATGATTGGTTTTAAGGGGGTTAGTGTGCTTGTCGACTTTTTACTGAAATACATATACACACAGAAAGATTTTCATTACAAGTATTTCAACCCTACAGTGAGACAGAGGTCCACTGGTGTTAACCATTTAGATTATACTGCAAGGGACGTTGTAAACAACATGCATCCATTAGTTCTACGAAGGTGCATGTAATAAAAGAGGTGCAGTTATGCACTGTTGTTACTATAACAATTTTCTTTGGTGCTTGCCCTCTACTTCTGAACCTCTGATAAGCACTGTTTTAGCATTGGAAGGGAATATTAAGTAGACATTCAGAAACTTAAGTCTTGGTCAAAACATAACCTTGATGGTAAAGTGTATCACATATTGATCTATTTTTTAGCTTTGTTTCAGTGCTACGTTTGTAACGCAACAACAGTAGTTGAAATTGACAGAGGCAGAATTGCAGAACCATCAGTGTGTAAACATTGCAGCACGAACCATAGCATGGGTATAATACATAACAGATCACAATTCACTGATAAGCAACTTATCAAACTTCAAGAAGCACCCGGTAGGCAAATGATTTTTAGTGTATATTACTTTATAGGAACCTAGTCATTCTATTATTTTGTTATTTGTTTTGGGGTTTTTTTGTTTGGTTTTTTTAGGGTTTTTTGCCATGTGTGTGGTGACAAAAAAGGAATAGTGAAAAAAAAGTTCTTTAAAAAGACGAGTCTTTAGTAGACACTATAAATGATTAACGAAACTTGTCCATTCGAAGAAGTATGTCAAAGGGCAGTTGTTTCTGGATCATTTTGGTCATATCTGCTGCTCGTATGTCATAGTATAGGAAACTATAACAAGTAAAATTATTAGAATACCATCTATTTTTCACCATTCGTAACATACATTCATATTAGACAATGTTAGAAAAACCTGTGTTTGAAAGCAAGGATCTAGTAAGGCAGGGGCTTCCTGTGTCAGTGTCATAAGTGGTACTAATTGAATAATACTGGAAATTGTTTGTTAAAAAGTTACATGAGCATTCCGCTTTTTATAATAAAGTCTACTATGTTTTGTGAAAGCAGCATTCCAAGATTGATTGTAGGGAAGGTGGGAACTGAAAAGGCACAGTGTACATCTCTATCATTCAGTGTGTTTTCCTTGCTGGTGAAATTTAATACAAATTCTAACACAAAGTGTGGACCGTGATCATGAAAACATAACTTCTTTAGCTGGCACCTATACTAAAATGCGTTATTTTGTTTTACATTAAATCATTATTCTTTGGAACACTACCAGTATCATGTTGTTGCCTATCAGTAACAATTGTTAGGGCCCTGATATGCAAGTTTTACATATATTACCCTTAAATAAATATTTTTGTTAAGATTGGATTATTGAGACAATTATTTGTCATGGCAAGCTTGTACTGCATGTCGCACTTTTCTTAGATGAGATAGTTAATGTATTTGACATTGAGTCCCTGTTTTTATGCGTAAGTAGCAGCTTGTAATAATTTGACCGCATAATTAGTTTTTGTATTAAAATAAATTTTGAAAACAAATTATAAAAAGTATATAATTATGATTTCTAATCACAGATGATATGCCTGCTGGACAGACACCTCATACCGTTTTACTCTGTGCACATTCAGACCTGGTAGATATGGTGCAGCCAGGAGACAGGTAAGACAGTCCCGGTATAAAAAATATAAGGGCCCAGGAGGAGGCTTGACTGGAACGAACCTCTGTTCATTATAAAATTTGATGCGGCAGACTTAAGGGGGCATGGCAGTAGGATTTTACCAAGCAATGTAATGTACCGAGCAATAATGGTTTTGGTTACATTACATATACTACTATTAAGAGGGAAGAAAATGCTACGGGGTGTAGTATCTCAATAATAATTTTGAACTGTACGAACTTGTGTGACTTGCACCCAGTGGTATTGCCGAATACAAGATTCGAATCTGAGCTTGTAGAGAAGCAATAATAATAATAGATTTCTGGAATTCTCTGCAAAACCCTCGAAAGAGATATTTAACAAATTCTTCAGCCAAAAGTCAAAGTTTAGAACAGTGTTTTTTTTCAAAATTCTTGTATGACGTGTGTAATGGTGAAGTGGAGATGCATTAGATGAATTGAATGAACCCAGAGTAAGGTATTTTAAACGACATAGCATAGTAATTGAATTAAAGACTTTGCATGCCTTGTGCAGGCAGGTTATCAGATAGTAATAATAGTATTGTATTGTTTCTGATTTTATGTGAACTGTACAAATTTTGTAAGTTTGTATTTACTTGTGTTATTAATATTGTAACTATTATTACAAATGTGCTGTAATGAGAGAATAGAAGAGTATACATGGATAGCATGTACTTCATAAGATTTTGATGGTAAGAATCACACCATTTTGCGTATATTTTTTCTCTGGTTGAAACTAAGTTCCTTTCCTGTTTTATTCCGGCATTTAAGTGTAGTATGGATAACTATTTTTCTGTCTATAGTGTTCGGTACATCTTTTCCATACTGTAGCAATGTCTATTTCTAATTTTATTCATTTGTTCCTTTCCTTTATGTTAGTTGTTATAAGCAAAGACCTTGCTACTTGTAGTAATATCTTTACTTATAAAGTATAATTTATTACTTTTTAAATGGTAATAATATAAATTAGTACTTATAGATTATAAATTGTGAATAGTAACATATATTTGTGTATACATCCATTTTTTTGAACACAGAGTTACAATTACTGGAATTTATCGTGCAACCCCCTTACGTGTAAACCCAAGGCAACGAAATATAAAGGCCGTGTACAAAACCCATATTGACGTTGTACACTTCCGAAAAACGGATAAACGTCGATTGCACGAAAAAGATAGCGATAATCAAGTTACGTTCTCACAAGACAGAGTAGAAGAACTTAAAAATCTGGCCTCATTGCCTGATATTTATGAGCGCTTGGCAAGAGCCCTTGGTTAGTATAACATTTTGAAAAATATCTTATCTTACAGCATGAATTTCCTTAACCTCTCCGAACATTTGTCTTGTTTTTCCTACTACTGCTTGAAATCCGTCATTTGTTGTAATGGTATTTTTCCAATTTATTTGTGCAGTCATTCAACCCTTCTGCCATGCCTCCTATTCTTCTCATAGGTGTGTGAGCTGTGCATGTTTTTTTCATGCAAAATTCTCAAAATTCGATTGATCGCCGTTATTTCACTTTTTTTACATTTTACATTTTAGCTCGACTGTACGCTGTGGTTTTGTTTAATTTCAGTTGAGTTAAGCCAAATTTGAATTATTTGTCATGAAATACTTGAAATGGCCACTAATCTTTTCACCTGAATAAATAAATGTTGAACTGTTGATGTTTGAAAGAAAAAATGAATATCCACTCGGTTTTTGTAAATAAATGGAGTTACGAACAGTGAAAGTCATTTTACGAGTAAGAAATTAAAATACTGTTTTCTGGAGATATTTCTTTTGGTGCCATGTTCTTTTCGTCTGGTTTAAAAATTGATTAATTAGTTCACTTGGACATTTATCTTGATTTTAGCGCCAAGTATTTATGAAAACGATGACATAAAAAAAGGAATATTATTACAGCTCTTTGGAGGAACGCAGAAAGACTTAACAGATGCTGGACGGGGGAAATGTAGGTACGTTTGATCACCATATCTGTTGCTTTACTTACACTCTAGCAATGAAGCACTAGAAAGAATCCACTTCTTCCGCATACGATGATCGCTTTCACACGTTTTCATCACACGTTTCTATAGGTAAGAATTCGGATTTTTTTAATTATAGGCATTACCTGTTAGCATTTCTAAATGACACTGTTTTGCTTCAACGCACTGTAGAGGTATTGTGGTATGTGAGTCAATTTTTAGCACCCTGAACTCCTACAATCCCTTGCATTCCTAAGATGTAAGAAGCTGGTGGTGACTTACAGAAGAAACACATACTGTTTGTGCCTATTGTTAAAGAGATATAGCGCAAGGGCGTCACTTAATTGCAATATTAAGAGGTGAACTGGCAGTTTTGCATTTGGCAGAGTATATTTTAACCTTAAAATCAGGTAAAGAGCTCACCAGTCGTGGGAGCAGTCATGTAGAGATAGTGTGTCAGTACGGGTGGTTGGTAAATCTAATACCATATTTGATTTTTGATGGATGTATTACTTTCACGTCGGTTGTGCATGACTAAAGCTAATTTGATATTTTTGATGTTTCACATTGTTCCAGATGTTCCTTTTCTGACTTTTTTTTAGGAATAATTAGTTGCCTGCCATTGGTAACCTATTCACTATGTAAGGATTTGACACGACTCAGTTGTCAGCACAAGCCGAATAAAATAATATCACAATTTGGTGAACGTCTCCAGGGGGATATTATACTATAAAAGTCGTGTTTTTCCATACATTGTGATATTGCCTTGTGCCATATTTAACGATGAATTAATTTACAGTTTATAAATTTTTTGATTTGTTTTTGAAACTTTGAAAATGAATAAGAAAAGAGAGAAGAGTGTGCCTTGTGCCATATTTAAGAGTGTGCCTTGTGCCATATTTAAGAGTGTGCCTTGTGTCATATTTAACGATGAATTAATTTACAGTTTATAAATTTTTTGATTTGTTTTTGAAACTTAGAAAATGAATAAGAAAAGAGAGAAGAGTGTGCCTTGTGCCATATTTAAGAGTGTGCCTTGTGCCATATTTAACGATGAATTAATTTACAGTTTATAAATTTTTTGATTTGTTTTTGAAACTTAGAAAATGAATAAGAAAAGAGAGAAGAGTGTGCCTTGTGCCATATTTAAGAGTGTGCATTGTGCCATATTTAACGATGAATTAATTTTCAGTTTATAAATTTTTTGATTTGTTTTTGAAACTTAGAAAATGAATAAGAAAAGAGAGAAGAGTGTGCCTTGTGCCATATTTAAGAGTGTGCCTTGTGCCATATTTAACGATGAATTAATTTACAGTTTATAAATTTTTTGATTTGTTTTTGAAACTTAGAAAATGAATAAGAAAAGAGAGAAGAGTGTGCCTTGTGCCATATTTAAGAGTGTGCCTTGTGCCATATTTAACGATGAATTAATTTACAGTTTATAAATTTTTTGATTTGTTTTTGAAACTTAGAAAATGAATAAGAAAAGAGAGAAGAGTGTGCCTTGTGCCATATTTAAGAGTGTGCCTTGTGCCATATTTAACGATGAATTAATTTACAGTTTATAAATTTTTTGATTTGTTTTTGAAACTTAGAAAATGAATAAGAAAAGAGAGAAGAGTGTGCCTTGTGCCATATTGAAGAGTGTGCCTTGTGCCATATTTAACGATGAATTAATTTACAGTTTATAAATTTTTTGATTTGTTTTTGAAACTTAGAAAATGAATAAGAAAAGAGAGAAGAGTGTGCCTTGTGCCATATTTAAGAGTGTGCCTTGTGCCATATTTAACGATGAATTAATTTACAGTTTATAAATTTTTTGATTTGTTTTTGAAACTTAGAAAATGAATAAGAAAAGAGAGAAGAGTAGCCACTACTATTATGAAGCTACACAATAGTAGTGGCTACTATTAGCAGCTACAGTATATTAGCACTATGGTCAACCGATTACCCTAAACACGCGCACTGCATTTTAAACAGTTATGTAAACCATAATCTAAAACTCAAGCCATGTGGCTTTTGCATCCATATCGACGATAATCCGTAACTGTACTGCATCAGTAATATTTTGATCAGCACGTGGAATAACAGATGGGTGGCGGAAGGGAATGCTTCAATCATATTGAGATGGATACGGTTTAACAACGATATGAAGCCTGAGGAATAACGGAACCACCTGACAAGACTATAGATATGGGTTTTTAAAACAATTGGAAAAGTAAATGCTCACGTATTCTAAAACTTTAAATTGATTCCTGATTTTCGTAATGTATATAGTTGTTTTTCTCCACAGCAGTAGATTTTGCACCAGTTGTATAAAGCTGAATTTCAAAGAGATTGCAATTTCATTTACTTTTGTTTGAACTTGCTCATTTCTAATTCTTTTAGGTCAGAAATCAATATTTTACTGTGCGGAGATCCTGGAACAAGCAAATCGCAATTGCTGAAGGTATGTCATATGTTTAAAATGTCCATTGCTACCCAAATAAAATAAAATTTTAATAAATGAGCTCGCATGAAACACTATGACGTATAGGTGTTAGTTATTATTATTATTATTATTATTATTATTGTCAGTAGTAATAGTAGTAGTAGCAGTAGTGGTGGTAGTAGTAGTAGTAGTAGTAGTAGTAGTAGTAGTAGTAGTAATAGTAGTAGTTTTAGTAGTAGTTTTAGTATTACTGTTAGTATTAGTGTTATTTCAGTTTTAACTTTTGCTTGTATTTGAAGCCACATTTTATTCGATGGTATGTAGCAACTGTTCTTTTTTGCACATTTCAAAGTAGGAATAAAGACAATTATGTTATTTTTACAAAAATATTAGTCACCGTGTAATTGAAGCGGTGAATTGATCTTTGTATTGTCATAAATTAGAGTCGTACGAGTTTCCTAATGAATGCTAACAAACTTTTTTTTAGTATGTATACAATCTGGTACCCCGGGGCCAATACACATCCGGAAAAGGATCCTCTGCAGTTGGATTAACGGCTTACGTAACAAGAGATCCAGAAACACGACAACTTGTTTTACAAACGTAAGGAAACCCCATATTTTACTTTTTGCCACTTATTTTGGGGTTTTTTTTGTTTTTATTCGTTTTCATTTTCTTTGAACTTGTGCAGTATACTGTCTGAAAATGTGGAAATGGAGACGTTTTTCTAGACATACCAGGACTGTTTTATGTTTATTTTGATTCAGTTAATAGTACTTAATTTTTCTGAAGCCGTTGCACGCGCCAACAATAACAGCCTATTTTTTGTGATTTACCCTGTGCAAGATCACACAATGTTGCTGTCTCTCGATGACCCCTTTGTTTACGTACGTCAAAAAAGATGGAAATTTCCCCTGCCGTTTTAGTGTTTGTTCTCAAAATACTTGTGAACTTGAGATTTAGTAAACTGGTAAATTGTTTTTGGAGGGGGTACCTTATGTCCAAATAGCCGCCACTCCCAAAATTTGGGAGAAAGACATTTGTCTCGTTACACAAAACACTGTACGAGCTTTAATTCAACAGTAAGGAAAGACATTTTCCGGCTGAAATATTCTATTTAACATGCTCACCAAGTAGTCATTTTAATGAGGTAAAAGTTGTCGTCAAAAACCATAGTTTTACGTAGAAATTGAAGTTCGTTCACATTTTGGATAGACTGCTCGATTGGGCTTGTTTCCCTTTTAATCTGTCATCGGTCACGGTCCTCAGAACATTGACATTGAAACAACTGGACCATATTAGTTATTTCTACCCCCTTTGCACATCATTTTCGTGCTACAGTTCAGTGGAAGAAAAAATGTGACCGGCCAGTCAAAATCATCTGCTTGCCCTATTCTGTTTACATATGGAGACTAGATTGAGGGCTTAAAGGTGTTGAACCATAGTCATTTGTGTATACCTGGCAAAATCGGACTTAAAACCAACAATAGGTAATTCGATAAGCAAAGTAGTACCACCACTTTTCAGGTGCAAGGACTTGGCGAAGGACTTGTTTTTGCGTAGTTAGTGTCACCATATTTTTCTTCTAACTGCGTGATTGGTCCACGTCTTTAGCATAAGAGAAGTCTCTTCGTCGAAATAGCTTTGTGTATGTTTATCACCGGTTAGAATTGGAGAGATATCGATTATTTATCTTGTCACTTTTTAACAAGGAAAACTTTGCGAAGTTGTGTTCTTACTTTGGTGGAGGAGAGAGGAGTGTATTTGCTTATGCGACTATCATCCTAATTTCAAGCAATGAAATTTGTGAAATTGTTTTTAATGTTAAATTATACTGCAATAAAAGGCAGACAATTTTTATTTGGAATTATCACTAGTTGTTTCCGAAAATGGTACATACAAACAGCAATTTGTTCTCTTTTTATGCAAAATGTTCGAAATATTATATTTTATGCTAACGTGGTAGAATTTATATACACATATATAAATTTATGGTAGAATTTATATACACCCATATATATATATATATATATATATATATATGGGTGCAATTATGCTATCAGTTGTATTTATAACAGAAACTGCCCAATGCGTATAGCAGAACATTTACAGAAGGTGAAACACGAAAAATGCGAGTTACAAATTCCAACTAGTAGTCTCACGATACGATATTTTGATCACGAGACAATAGTCTTACAATCAGTTTCAGCATTTCTGACCCCTAAAAGACAACTGACTCCGACTGCTGTACAATCTCTACTGCCTCTCACTACTTATAATTTTTGAAATTAAGATGAAAATAAGTAGAACGGGGTTAGCATAAAGGCTATAAAAGACTTTAACAGTGCCATAGGTTAAAAATATATAGTAAATAATAAATATAATTTTCAAACTCTGTTTATGTAGAGGTGCACTTGTACTTAGTGACAATGGCATATGTTGCATTGATGAATTTGATAAGATGAGTGATAGCACACGAGCCATTCTGCATGAAGTTATGGTAAGTGTAGTTTTTTAAGCCGTTGCATGTGGTAACCTTTTATTTTTTACATTTTAAGGTTACAATACAATTTTTCAGATGTATGCAATTATTAGACCTTAGATATAGCTTCTTGCGTTTTGACTGAGCCATTAGAATGTGTAATGTTTTTGAAGCTTTACATTGTTCTTGTTCCAAATGTTTCCATCGTCTCAACGTCAATTTCATCCCTATCATTTAAACGTAGTTCTGTAAGCAACTATGCGATCCTTTATGGCCATCAGCGATTGGATAGCCTTTGAAAGCCAACAATTAGGGTCAGAGAAGGGCAGAGAGCGAAATCACGTAATTTTAAAGACTGGCTTCCCCATGAAAGTGAGATGTAAAAAGCGTGATCACGAAGTACCTTCGCTCGAATTGGTTTCTTTTATGGATACATACGATGCATAGTTACTTTTTTCGCAACGTCAAATGATAAATGAGACACCTCGAGCAAGTGATGGAAATAGTCATTGTCCCGAAAATTGGTATGTTGTGGCGGGAAGGGGCAATAAGTTGTAATAGTATTGGATGCTGTGGTTTGGACGCCTCTGCCTGTAAAAATTCTTGATTTTATGGACACGGCGGAAGCCATTGGTGTAGGATATTTATCATGCCGTTAGTCGTAAGATTTTTCTGAGCTATGATTCGAGAGATATTTCTTCCATCGTCAAGCTCTAAACTATGGGAGAAGTATCTCTCAAAAAAAAGCTCAAAAAAGGCTTACGACTCACGACATGATAAATATCCTACATCAATGGCCCGTGCCTTTATTTTAACTCGTAAATATAAGAGATTCAGCATGAGAAGTCTTTTTTGTTACGTATTGTACAACACACTTAACTGTGGCTCAGCTAAATGTCTACTTTGTTAACATTGTTTTACAGGAACAACAGACGCTGTCAATTGCGAAAGCTGGTATCATCTGTCAGCTTAATGCAAGAACATCTATTCTTGCGGCTGCTAACCCTGTTAAATCTCAATGGGATCCCAGACTAACAACAGTGGAAAATATCCAGCTACCACACACATTGATGTCAAGGTATGACGCCGTACAAATTTTGTCATCTTGTGTTCCTTTTCATGTCACTGTATCAAATAAGCAGCATTAAAACTATTCTAACTCGTACCTTTTCACTTTTGCTTTTTCTCGCATGTTTTCTTTCTCCTTTTCTCCCTTCTTTTGCTTTAACAGCTTTTTATTTTCTTTATGGGGGAGTGTACACACGTCGCCACTGTAAAAGGCACATCAAGAATTTTTTGGTGGTTTTTTATAAATCGGAAGTTCAACAGTTTTCAGCAGTCTATGTACTTTGTAGTTGAAGACTAAGTGAAAGCCACGTTTGTCGTGCCTCGGACAGTTTTCTTTTCGTAAACCCGAGCAAAAATATTAGTATCTCCAGACAGTGCGCTAACCCAAGTATACGATCCATTGATAGCCCGTGAAATGGGCAGTTCAAATACTAGCAGTTCGATGATGAAGATAAAAACTGAATACTTAGGGTCCTGATTTGAAAACTAACATTATTTGTGAGATATCACTAGCTGTTGGGTACGCAGCGGGGATTGGCTTTCACAGACAACCAATAACCTGCAAGGAGGTGTGAGGCGCTCCTTCCCTGCGCAGTCTTGGGGTAGACCTTGAGCAAATCGAGCAACCCCTAAGCTCCCCTACCAGGGTAACGGTGAAGTTGAGGACAGCAGCTCAATGGATGATGCATTAGGCGGATGAATCCCTAGATCGTGACCAACGGCTGATGCATCAGGCGGTCAGGCGGAAGATCCGACAAACAGGACAACGGCTGGGCGCATCCCCTAAATGTAGGGACTGCGGTGGTAGAAAGGACGTTGGGGGCCCTACTAGCACTACAAACACCTCCAGACTACTTCTTTCGTCATGACTACGACACAAAGAAATCCATACCACATCGTCCGTCGCGTGGGTAAACAAGGGACGCGTTGCACAGTAGGCGACCAGGCTGGCAATGACAAATTGGTTACTGGAAGAACACAACTGAGGAAGCCTCTTAATATTGGAACATGGAACGTCAGAAAGATGAAAGAACCTGGAAAGCTGAAGATAGTGTGCGATGAGATGGACCGATGCAACATTCAAATCTTGGGCATCTGTGAGACAAACTGGAGAGGGAAAGGAAGTTTTAGATCAGAAAGGAAAACTATTTGTTTTTCAGGTAAGGAGGAAGGCGAAGGATACAGTCACGGAGTGGGAGTCATTATATCAGAGGCAGTATCCAAGTCCATCATAGGATATAGCCCAATTAGTGACCGTGTTTTGCACCTAAGGATCAAAGGAAGCCCATTTAATCTCTCCATAGTCGTAGCATATGCCCCAACTAGTGCTGCAAGTGACGAGGAACTGGAACAATTCTATGACATGCTCCAAGACACGATCGACTCTATTCCAAACAGGGACATGCTAATGGTAATTGGAGACATGAATGCAAAGGTTGGAAAATCTGATACCTCGACAAGTACCCACGATAAACATGGTCTTGGAGAGAGAAACGAGAGAGGCAGTACATTACTTGATTTCTGCGGCACAAATGGCTTAGTAATTGCAAACACAATGTTCGAGCACCATCCCCGACATCAATACACATGGTCATCCCCAGATGGGAGAACAAGAAACCAAATCGACTATGTCATCATCCAGCAAAAATGGAAAGGTAGTGTCAAGGACGTGAAAACTCGCCCCGGAGCCGACTGTAACACCGATCACCAGCTACTAGTGGCAAATCTACAGATGAAGCTGGCAAAACTCAATAACAACAATCGAATACCATTGAAATTGGACTACAACTGCCTAAGTGACCAATATCTGGTGTCAATAACCAACAGATTTGAAGCACTCCTCCAGGAAGAGGATGAGAAAACACCTGATGAACTATGGTCAGAAGGCAAAGAAGCTATTCTCAAATCCGCAAAAGAACACATCAGCACCAAGAAACGCAAGCATGTTCCCTGGATTTCAGATGAGACACTCGCTGAAGTAGGGAAGAGAAGAGAGTTGAAGTCTAGAAAATCGAACAGCAGTGAGGACGAACATATATACATGGACCAACACAGAAAAGTGCAGAGACTACTGAGGCGCGATAAGGAGAGGTATATCAATGAGCAGTGTTCATCCATAGAGGAGCATTCTATTACAAATTCCACCAAAGACTTGTATCAGGGAGTTAGGAACCTAAGCAGGAAATTTAAGCCTAAGGTTGATACAATCAAAGACAAAGAGGGGCACATCATTTGTGATGGTAAAAAAGTGCGCGAGAGGTGGAAAGAGTATTGTGAAGATCTATACAAGAGAAATAACACTATTCCAACCACGAATCAAGAGATGGAAGAATTAGACAGCGAACCTGTACCATTGCTAGAAGAGATCAGGGAAGCCATCAAAGAGCTAAAGGAAGGCAAGAGCGCAGGAGATGATGAAATTACTGCAGAGTTGATAAGGAATTCTGGGAAAGCAGGCGTCTTGTTCTATCACAGACTTTGCACCAAGATTTGGGAAGAAAAGCAATGGCCACAAGACTGGTTGAATTCGGTTTTTATACCCATACCAAAGAAAGGAGATACATTACAATGTTGCAATAACAGAACAATTGCATTGATCAGTCACAGTAGCAAAACCATCTTGAAAGTAGTTGCAAAAAGACTAAAGTTGACACTGGATCATGAAGTGGCAGAGGAACAAGCGGCTTACCGACCAGGCAGAGGAACGAGAAATCAAATCCTTAACCTGAAGATGGTTATAGAAAAGAATAGAGAAAGAAATAGGGACATCTTCCTATGCTTCATTGATTACTCTAAAGCTTTTGATATGGTTTCGCATGACAGGCTATGGACAGACATGAAACAAATCGGTATCCCTGTACATATCATCCAACTGCTGATGGGATTGTACGAAAACCAGAAAGCAAAGGTGCGCACGACCTATGGAGATTCTGAATGGTTCCCAATCGAAAAGGGGGTACGACAAGGATGCGTAATCTCCCCACACCTATTCAACATATATTCAGAGTGCATTATGAGAGAAGCACTAGAAGGATATGAAGGCAGTGTGAAAGTAGGGGGCAGGACTATCTCCAACCTCAGATATGCTGATGATGTAGTTTTGATAGGAAGCACAATGGAGGAGCTACAAGAACTGGTAAATAGAGTAAAAGAAGCCTCAGAAAATGCTGGACTATCACTAAATGCAAAGAAGACAAAAGTGCTGAAAATCATGAGCCAAAACACCAGGAATGAACACAGCATTTTTGTAAATGGACAACCACTGGAAAATGTCAATCAAATGACCTACTTGGGAGCACTCTTCACCAATGACTACAATGACACCCCAGAGATAAGAAAGCGCATTGCTGTAGCCAAAAATGCAACATCAGCTCTCACAACGGTCTGGAGAGATAGATCGATATCCAAGAAGACGAAAAAGAGACTGCTGAATGCACTAGTCTTCCCCATCGCAACCTATGGTAGTGAAACGTGGATTCTGAAGAAGAGCGACAGGATAAGACTCAGAAATTTTGAGATGTGGTGTTACAGGAGAGCCTTGAGGATAAGTTGGACAGAGAGAGTAACTAATGAGGAAGTTTTGCGCAGAATAGAATGCGACAAGCGTCTTTCACAGACTTTAGTGAACCGGAGACTGTCATACCTGGGACACGTACTAAGGAGCGAGACACTGGAGAAAACGCTAATCATGGGTATGGTCTACGGGTCTAGGAAAAAGGGCAGGCCAAGAACAAGGTACATGGAAAACACCAAAGAAGAATCGGGACTAACTGTCATCCAGGCGAACGGGGCAGCACAAGACCGGGTTAAGAGGAGAGCCATGACGAAAGAAGCCACGGCGACTCAACCATGAGCCTTCCGTCCATGATGATGATGATCACTAGCTGTCGTCACAGAAGAAAAATTTTATAAACGGATTAACGACCCACTGATAAAATAAGAAGTGCGCAAAGTAAATATCGTTGGTGTGCCACATTTTTTTTCTTTTCATTTTTCTTTTATTTTCAGTCAACTAATTTTTCATCCTCTTATTCCCAGGGCTTCTCGGCTTTCCTGGCATTTTTGAATGTCAGGAAGTGAGAGAGAGGCCCCGGGGACGAGGTTTTTAATTAATTGATTTTTAGTTTTTAATTTTATATACTTTTTCTCTCTCATAAGAGGACACATGTTGACAGCAGTGTTTATTATATTTTTATTGTAAACAACTGAATTGTATCATCCTCTATAAAGATAGAAATAATAAAGATAGAAATAATAATGGCTAACAGTTAATAACAACAAGGAAATTGTTTTAAACTTATTTTAATCGGGTTTTTTTTTTGCAAAAAGTACTTATTAAGTGAATACCATTTTTTTCGCAACCCCCCCCCCTCAAAACCCCACATGTTTGAAATTAACTTCAAACAATTTCTTTGTTTTTGTTTTTTTTAATAGGTATTTATTGAATACCGTGAATAACTCGCCGTAACTATAGAGAACATTTGTTGTCAAGCAAACTTCTGAGTTTGGATATTTCCTTTTTTTTGTTTTTTAGATGTATTGTGAAAACCATTAAATATCATAGGAATCGATCAGGTTTTTAAGTCGTTCGTTGCATATACAAAGATCGGGTAAATTTTTATCCTTACCGTTCCCGGAACAATGAACCCGCTTTTTTGGTAACATTTACCTGCTAGTTGAAAGCGACGTAGTGTTGACCTGATAATTTTCTCCTGTAAGGGGTGAATATATTTAAGAGAAGGAGAAGAAACAAAATGTGCATGATACACTTCTTAAATGTAACTGGAATGTAAATATTATAAATCTTGCTATCACTATTGCCCCGGGATAGCTATAAATTAAACCTTGGTTCTTTAAATGCGATTTAGGTAATTTTGCAGTTTTTAGGTTTCCAACATCATTTTTACATTGAAATATGATATATTTTCTTCTTTTGTTAAGGTTTGACTTGATATTTCTAATGTTGGATCACCAAGATGAATTTTTCGACCGTCGTCTTGCTACACATCTTGTTTCTTTGTATCACCAAACAGAAGAAGAAGTGGAAGAGGAAGAAATGGTAATTTGATTTTTTGTTTACCCTAGTACTTCATTTTGTAATAAATGTAATAAATGTAAGTCCTACCTGTTACATTTTGCTCTTTTCAAATCTATCATACCGCCGGTACTAAGTACTATAAATGATGGCTGTGGTAATGATGAAACCGTGCAGAGATAAACGTTATGTACTACTTTGTTCAACCTTTATTTCCCCCTATATCTTGACCATATATTTTTGCTTCTTGTCATTTTAAGGTATTTACTGTAATAAAACCACCTACAAATGTAAAGCACTTAAACCCGGCGTTAATTGGGCTTTAAAAAGCTTGATCAATATGCTAGGATAAGGGGATTTGTTTTCTTGTCCAATTTTACTACAGTATTTTCTATTAGATGGCTCAACTATGTCATTCAACATCTTTGTTTTGCTGAAATATTACTGTTGAAGGAAAGCTGCCATAGCTAATGGCTATGGCAGCTTTACTGCATTGTTAGGTACAATTAATATGGGCTCGTTTAAATAACTGGTGATGGTACATCCTACAATTTAACTCATTGGAGCAAGACTGAAATGCAACAAAACACAGATGCAGACCAAATCAAACTTATACAACATCGCTCTTCGTTTGAATGAATAAGGAGCGCGTGTGTCACGGAGGATCCTGCCTGAGGCTGAAAAATCTGCAGCAGAAACAAACTCCTCCAGCAATACTGACCTGGTAAGACATTAAAAGTGGAAAAAACTGGCACAAAAAACTCTGCATCAAACTAAGGGAACAAAAAGAAACGCACAAGATGGAAACAAGGGGAATACCAACAAAGTATGACTTCGTTCTATTGCTTCAGAGAAATCCAGTAATAACATCACACAAACGTATGAAATATGGAGGAAAAAAATTGGAGATTATGGATAAAAATACGTTGATACCATTGAAATTGGTAATGTGAGAAGAAACATTGCGAAATAAAAAGGTAACAGGTGCAGAATTTGAGGAAATCGATTAAAATGTAAAACGTGATCTGCAAGAGCAAAATAATTTTAATGATGCTGGGAGAAACGTACAAGCAACAAACAGTAGCTAAGATCGAAAATGATAGAAATGCTACAAAAAGCAACTCCAGATGGCAATTAATGAAGATGCAGACAATGCAGTTAAGCAGACAGTTAGCTATTTACATAATAAAGACCACGACAAGTATGAGGAAGATTACATGGAAAAGAACTACGATGAACTAATGTTTGCTAATGACCGCATGATACTGTAGGTCAGTATAATAGAATACACAGATATGAAAAGTGCTTCTTCCAAAAATTCATGCCATATTAGCAAATATGAAAGTCATCAAGATGTACAAGGCTGCGTTAAAACTACTGATGGCAAAAAGATGGCATAAACATCAACAAACTAATTTATACTGAAAATCTTAAATTACCTTAATTAAGGTTAGTATAAACTTAAAGAAAACAGGACAGAAGAGCAAGAGGCTGGGAACGAACTCTTTGTAATGAATGAAATTTCAAGGTGTTCAATGGAAGTTACATTTGAAACTTTCCGTTTAAAATTTTGGTTTTAGTAGTTGACGTATTTCAGTCTCACGTGTTCCCAGAATAAATTGTAGTTTTTCAGGAGGAGGAGGGGTGTGGTTGTTTGGTCATGGAGTGCGCTGTTATGGTAATACTGAAAAATCTTGTTATTATCTTTTAGTATTTATTTTTTGTTTTTAATGAACATCGCATTCATATGCGAGATACGGAACAGAACAATTCCTCATAAACACGCTGCAGATTTATTTTAGGACCATTTTTGTGACAGCATTTTAAGTCTTTTTTATGCTAAAATGACACATCACATTTTTTTTTTTGCTTATTGCCGATATGTAAATGAATTCATCATGTACTTTTCTGTGTCAGGATCTTTCTACATTAAAAGATTACATTGGTTATGCAAGAAATAACATTTTCCCGAAACTGTCCGAAGAGGCGTCACAAGGGTTGATCCATGCCTATGTCGGTAAGAAATTTTGCAAATTATTAAATGACGTAGTTGATTTTTTCCACAAAGTTTTGTAATTGAAATGAATATGTGGTCAAAATCACAGTCGTTGTGCACCGAGATAACAAGTGGCATTGCTTGGTTTTATTATTTTAATTGTTTTACAATCTGATAAGCTTTCTGTGTAACTAAGTGACCCAGAAATGGCCGCCAGCTTTCGAATAGGTACATATCTCTACAGTGCAGTTACAAGTAATATGGATCTTCTTCTAAGTTACTAGCTGAATCCGCCACTGACAGATGCACCATCACCAAAATATTGGCTGCACCAACGTTTTATAAAGCAATGAATATATTTTGAAAACCAGTCGACTTCTTAAATTGTATTTAAAATGCTGTGAAGCATTCATGGGTTACTTCATGGGACATCTACTGCAAACGTCCCTAAACATGTGATAGTTAAATATATTTTATTAGACTAAGTGATACTGACGGCCTTGCGAATCCAGTCCCACTCGAGAGACTGGATATCTTCCTCAGTGCCATGGTGGTAAGATAAAATTAGCCCGAGTGTTACACTTCCTATTACTCGTCCTGAATTTTTTTATTGAGAGAGAGAGAGAGAGAGAGAGAGAGAGAGAGAGAGAGAGAGAGAGAGAGAGAGAGAGAGAGAGAGAGAGAGAGAGAGAGAGAGAGAGAGAGAGAGAGAGAGAGAGAGAGAAACAGAAGAGAGAGAAAGAGAAAAAGAAAAA
>RDPX01000371.1:189097-202904 GCA_003991215.1 Morbakka virulenta
TCTCTCTCTCTCTCGCTCTCTCTCTCTCTCTCTCTCTCTCTCTCTCTCTCTCTCTCTCTCTCTCTCTCTCTCTCTCTCTCTCTCTCTCTAAGTGCCGTATCCTCTGAGGACGTTGGCGATCATGGCATTCCATTGGCATCTGTCTCTAGCCAGTTGAATTAAAGTAACAGCATTAATACTTGAATTCAAACTGTCATTTATCCATCTGCATATATTTTCTAGATAAGATAACCTTTGTCTTCCTCTGGATTTTTTCCCTCTATTTTTCCTGACAAAATTGTACTTTCTAAACTTGCTTTTCGAATAATGTATCCTAGGAATCTTAATTGCGTTTCCCGAATACGAGTTACAAAACATCGCTTTGATTGTGCCATCCTTAAAACTTCCTCGTTTCTTTTCCTGTCAGTCCATGAAATTTTTAACATTCGGCGGAAGAACCACATCTTCGCAGCTTCGATCCATTTCTTCATAGTTTCCCTTATAATCCAACATTCTCTACCGTATGTCAACACAGGTATTACATAGCTATTAACAATTCTTTGTCTTAATTCTACTGTTACGCTTCTATTTTTGAGTATATACCGGAGTCTCGGGAAAACATCTTTCGTTTTACCAATTCTGCATTTTATTTCTTCGTCACTTCTACCATAGGATGTAATTATACTACCCAAGTATTTGAATTTCTTTACCTGTTCAATTGTTTTTTTATTTTTCCTTAAGCAGCAGACTTTTTCTATTAAATCTTTGGAAATAACCATGCGTTTTGTTTTCTTATAATTTAAGGGAAGTCCACTCTGCTCATTTGCTTCACTTACTTTATTAAGTGAGGTTTGTATATCCTTTTTGAACTTTGCAATAATTGCTGTATCGTCTGCATATCATGTCAATTACGTTTTGGCCACCAACAACAAACCCTTTGTATTTATTCAGCTTTCGCAAGATAATCTTACTGTTTAATTTGAACAAATCCGATGAAAACACACATCCTTGTCTGGCTCCTCTCTTAATGGACATGTATTAACTCTCCTTCGATTCTCATTCACGCACTCTGCTTCCAATAAAGATAATAAGTATCTTTTCCATCTAGATCCAAACCTTGTAGCATCTCCAGTAATACTTAGTGTTTGACTTTATCAAATGGTTTTGTATAGTCTAGGAAACAAATGAAAACATCTTGTTGGACCTCGATAGCTCTTTCAGTTAATCTCCTTAGCATGAAGATTGCGTTTCGCATTCCAACGTCTTTCATGAAACCGCATTGCTGTTCACTTATTTCTGGAAGGATTTTGGAGCGAGCACGCATCATCATTATTCCGAGACTTAGCTTTTTCACATGGCTCATCAGGCTGATAGTTGTGTAGAGCTATCTCTGTGGAGCTATATCAGTATGCAGAAGTAGACAGAAATCATCAATGAAATATATGACAGTGGCATCATACCCCAAGACCTATTAAAATCAATATTCATAACACACCCAAAGAAGCCAGGTGCAATAGAGTGTGAGCTCCGCAGAACTACCAATCAGATTCGATTCTTAAAACTAGAAGACTTACCTTCTTAGGTATCTTATTCAGTAAAATACCCCTTAATAGCAATATATATATATAATTGTAACAATTTTCCCTCCAGGTAATAGGAGCTTTACAAATTTTAGTTAAATATATTTAACTGTGTTAGATTTTACACCTTGGCGCTCTATTTTCTTTATCTTGGTGAAATGAGAAACTTTAAGCTTGATTGTTACGTGACACATTGAGAGATTCGTACCACATCGCCACTGATCCTAATTGATTTTGTAAAAATTCTAACCCAATCTAATAATTTAAACTTTTCCAAGTAATGTAGTAAGTAAATGTTGACTGCCACATCGGTTATTTTTCTCACCTTTCTCATCTTTTTCCTCTGCCTCCCGGTAGGGTAGAGGGCCCCCTGGTGACCGCATTCCACCATTTGGCGTGGTCTATTTCTACGGGATTATCGATGACGGTCATAGTCAGGTCGCTTTTGATTGGGTCCCTCAATCTTGTCTTAGGCCCTTCTCTTGTTCTTTTGCCTGTTACTATCAGCGAGAAAAAACGTCGGACGTCTTCTTCGGGATCTCTCTGCTGTACTTTACCAAAGCATTCTAGCCTTCGTTTACTAATGACTCTTGATTGGGAAATTCTTCGCCTCTTCCCTGATGTCTTAATTCGATCGATGTTCTTCTAGGTTAATACCCATGCAGTACCACAACATTTTCATCTCGCAGCTTGCGATTTTATCTTCTAGGCGATTTCTGAGGGCTCATGTTTCCGAAGAGTAAGGTTGGTTGAATGAAAATTAATTTTGTGGATCATTATTTTCAACTGCGTGGAGATTTTATCGCAAATTCCGGCGTCATTTCTTGCCTCTTGTTTTAAGCCTTCCTTGTTCTAACTTCTACCTCCTTTCTGCATCCGTCATCCTGATGAACTATTGTGACCAGATGTTTAAAAGGTTGCGCTTTAGGTACCTCGGCAAATGTTTCCTGGTTAGATTTTTTTAACACTTCACCACTCGAGACGAAAGCTCCTAGATATTGAAACCTATCGTCTTCCAATATCTTTCCGTTCATGGTGATGCAATCTTAGTTTTTTCTCATTCATTCTTAGGGCGTTGCACTTGCTGATTTTACCTTTGAGAATTGTGTGCACCCCATTGTTCACCAGCCTGTTGGTCTTCTACTGTATCTGCTAGGTCATCAAGCTTTGTTGTGAATTTCCACCTGACGCCGTTCTCTCAATTTCCTACTGTTTTCTTCTTATGATCCAGTCAATGACAAGCAAAATCAGACATGCTTCGCCCCTTTTTCATCCCAATCTCAATCTTAAACGAATCTGTGGTGTTGCTGTCATCAAACACTGCGCATTCAAAGTTGTTGTATAAAACTTTCACCAATGTGATCATCTTCTCTGGTATTCTGTATATCTTCATATGGTCCACAGGCTCTCTGTGTGAACTGAGTCGAATTATTTTTCGAGATCGACCAAGTTGACGTACAGTGATGCTTGGCATTCCTTGGAATGCTCAATGATGTTGGGCAGTATGAGTATTTGTTCAATGGTGCCTGTCCCTGTCCTGTGTCCAGCCTGTCCCTTTGTTAATCTTTTTCTTAATTCTAAGATTCACCTAAGGATTTTACTCACGACTGAAAGCAAAGTAATACTGTCCAGTTCCTGCCCTTCATCAGGCCTCCTTTTTTAGCATTCTTATTATAATACCGCTGCTCTATCTTCCTGGTGTTGTCTCCTGTCTTGAGACTCCATCTAGAACTTATTTTACCTTTTCTGTCAAATAGTTAATATTAGCTTCAAGTAGTTCTGCCTGTATGTAGTCTTTTCCTGCCTCTGCCATTCTTCAGAATTCTTATGGCGTCTCAGATTTCTGTGAGCGTGGATGGTCGCTTTGGATATCTGCAATTTCATACTCCACAGCGGATCTACCTATTACAGGGTTGCTTGGGCCGGCTTGATTGAGAGTTTCACTGGAATACTCATCCCATCGTTCTTTCCTATCTTCATTGTTGTTGAAAATGGCTCTGTTCTTATTTTTAATCGTAATTTGCCGTGGTTTTCTTTGCTTGGTACTTTGAGACCGAAAAATGTCTTTATATTATGGCACCTTGCTCCTTCTTCAGCTTCTTGGGAGATGTTCTCCAGCCACTTTTCCTTGTCTCTTAATTTGTCTCTTTACCTCTTTATCCTTTTCTCTGTAATTTTTTCTGTATCCTTTCTTCAGCTTTTCTGACCTGGTTCCATTAATCTTAGATGAATTTCTTTTTCTGGTTAACCATTTGCCGACTTTCTGGCTGATCCAGTATTTGGATTTCTTCATCTTGTGCCCTAGCACCTCTTTGGTAGTGTGATTTTATGCTTTTTTCATCCTGGCGTTTAGAGCCTCAAAAGTCTTGATTTGATTCTGGTGGTTTCCTTTTCAGTACCTAATATCTGTTGCGTAGTATCAAACGAAAACGTTTCTTAATTTCCTTCCTCTTCTGCTTGTCGCTGTCATACCATCCATTACTTTGTGAAAACCATTATTAGAGGTTTTCACAAGGTAATGGTTGCTACCCACATCTGCACCTTTGTAAACTCTTGTGTCTTGGACCGACGATCTTAACTTTCTTCAATGAGAGGAGAACAATCTGGTTCCTTGTATTGCCGGCTGGTAATATCCATGTCCACTTATGGATCGTTTTATGTTGGTAGAGTGTTTCTGTGCTATCTAGCTCATTTATGGAGCAGGGTCACTGCCAATCTTGAAATTGAAACCACCTGTTACCCCTAGTATTTCGTATCTATGCGTTTGCTCTACTGTATCAGTAAGTGCTTCATAGAAGTTGTCTTTGTCGGTGTTTTCAGCTTACTTGGTTGGTAAGCATGCCTGAATGACAGTCAGCTTGATATGGTTGGAGTTGAATCTTGCCTTTAATATCCTCTGGCTGACTGAAACCAAGCGATGAGTGATGCAGCTGCACTTCTTCGCATCACGATGGTGTCTACCAGCATGAAAATGTTATCATTTTTGTATGAATACAGGATAGTTTCGCTGGTGGTGAGCTTGGTCATGGCAGAACCATTCCATCTTTCACCGAGACCTAGAATATTAACCTACGGTTTTTGCATCTTTCTATCAGCCTAGGGGGCTTTCTCAGTGTCGTTCATGGTTTTCACAATCCAATTAACGCTTGAAAATTTGGTTCTTCGTTTGACAAGTGGC
Source organism: Morbakka virulenta (assembly GCA_003991215.1). Taxonomy (NCBI): domain Eukaryota; kingdom Metazoa; phylum Cnidaria; class Cubozoa; order Carybdeida; family Carukiidae; genus Morbakka; species Morbakka virulenta. The sequence continues at coordinate 193,835 of RDPX01000371.1, forward strand.
AAAATCAACACCTTGAGCTTCCTCACAATTTTCACTGAAGAGCGTCATGCTTCTTTTTCTTTCCAGGTTAAGAACCACTGCCTCTCCCAGGTGTTGTGGATTCAGTTGAAAGCTTATGGGTTCTGCAATAGCAAAAGTTTTACAGGATAGGGTATTGGTCAAATGCCTAACCTTAAAGACCTGAAGGAGATTGACTATGGGGTTTCTTCCGTCAGACAATTGTAGTGCTGCGAATGGTCATAAGCTCCATCTGTTTGGATTTGGAATCAGGGTTTTCCTTCTGCTGGGAGGTTTTACGGCTCCCCAGCAGAACCAGTCTTGTGTGAAATGTATTTTTGTAACAAATCATAACATTTACTTTCATCAAATAATATCCGTTTAATTGGTTTTCTGTTGCTAAATGAAAGTCGAGACACCTCAAAGGAAAAGGAAGTCCATGTGCAATATGCTCAGGGGTCCAATTATTTATTTTCATGGTTGCCAAAGTGTTCTACAAATTTTACTTTCATCTGTAGGTACATAGCACTGACATATAACGCTTAGTGTATTTTTAATAAATCTGGGCCGTTAAGGGAGTTTTTATCATAAATACCATTAAGAGGGACCCATATGTTTTTTCCCTTCCTGAGCAGGGATCAAACTGCTTGTATGAGGGTGGATAATGAGATGGGTTATTACATTAAGATTAAGAGAGGAGTAAGACCGGGATGTGTTTCTTCACCTGAGTTTTTTAACCTGTATGACGGAAAAGAATTTTCGAGGCATAGAAGATTTGGAAGGTTTTTCTCAAGAAGGTCATAATTTCAACAATGTACAATTTGTAGATGACTCAATACTGGGTTGAGGCTCAGAACGAGGTTTACAAAAATTACTAGATGAAATATTTGAACAAAGTAGAAGGAAAGGGCTGGAAATACACCAGCATGCATGGTGATTTAAGAACCAAGGTCCCAGATGAAAGTTGTATATTGGAAGTGACCCCATACAGCAAGTTGACAAGTTCAGTTACTTATGTACCTATATAACAAAGAATGTAAAGTGTGATCTGGAAATCGAGAGAAGGATAGGGATTGCAAAATATACTTTTCAAAGATAAGGGAAGATCTTGAAACATCGCAAAATGTCAATAGCAACAAAGAAGAGGGTACTGGAATGTTTTGTAACATCTACTCTGTTTTATGGTTGTGACTGCTGGACAATATCACCGTTAATGCAAAAGAGACTAGAAGCTGTTGAAATGTGGTTTTACAGGAGAATGATGAGAATATCATGGGTAGACCATAAAACAAATGAGAAAGTTTTGAGTAAAGCTGGAGTAGAAAGGTGTCTGATAAAAACAATCCGTGATAGGTAGATGACATTAACATACTTGGGGAGTCTCAAGTGCCATATTGAAAAGGGTACATCAGCAAGTGAGAAGGAAAAGGTAAAAGGTGGAGGCTGCTACATATCATTAGAGATAGGAATCTGTGGAGAAACATGATCATCAACGTCTGGAATAGATATGGCACTTAGAGAGAGAGAGAGAGAGAGAGAGAGAGAGAGAGAGAGAGAGANGAGAGAGAGAGAGAGAGAGAGAGAGAGAGAGAGAGAGAGAGAGAGAGAGAGAGAGAGAGAGCAGATGAGGGAGAGATGAGAGAGAGATGGGGGAGAGAGAGAGATGTATCAAAAATCCTTACTTAGGGCAAAATAGGCATTTATGTACCTTTTTGAGATTTCTGAACCCCCCGCTTATTCCAACCCCCCGTTTATTATATATTTTTTTAAAATTTCGCCTTCTCCCTGCTCATTAAAACCTCCCCTGCTATCGGGACCTCAGGGTAATGGAGAAGAATTTTGATTTGTCCGAGAAGGAAAAGCCTCTTTTTCGAGATTGACCAGTGCCCGTGTCTCCTTCGCTTTGAGAAACATGTTGTTTTCATGAATTCAAGATGGATGTCGGAGAGCTTTTAGCTTACCAGGTAAGTTAATCTTGGTTCTTCTGAATTGCCACAAACATTTTTATTAGATATAGATATTTAATGTTCATGAATCCCATCCCCTCACTGGAAATGTAAAGAGGAAAGACTTTATCAACCAGATTGTCTCTGAAACCTTGACGGCTTAAGTCGGTTAGTTAATTGCATCTTGAAAGGCAACTTAGTTGACAATGAACTTTGTTATTTTATTTTATAAATTATTGTTATTACTAATATTATTGTAACTTTGTAACCATAGATACACAGCACACATACTTTGCAATAAATATTGGATATATAGCCATGTCCAGAGTCTTGAGCTTACAATTTTTGGCAGCATATTTGAATATCCTTTATCCAATAATTCTAGACAATACTTTTCTAATAATTGTTTCGTTCTGCCAAAACACTGTCTTTTGCATTTCATTCGCAGGTTTATTTTCAACCATTCACTCAAAATGTTTTTTTGTCGCATTTTTCAATTCCTTCATTCCACTGCAACAATCACTGCTGGCAAAGCTTTGAGCTTGAACCGTTGCCTTCTCTCTCGTAGTTTGAAGCACAGTTGTTGATATTTTGCAATCTTTTCATTTCTCTTTGCCTGTTTCTTTGATTCTCCAGGGCATGCCATATCAACGATGTATATTTCTTTTTTCATCTTGTACACCAAAGTCATGTCTGGCCTTGCTGTACAGTGCGCCCACACTTGATGTTCCCAACCCCACAAGATCTATTTTTTGCCCTTCTTCTCAAACGTGTCTCCTTTTTCATGTTGTCTTGTACCACACCATCTGTTCTTTAAATAGACCTTCTTTCCCCATTCGACTGCCAATATCTTTGGTGCATTGTTATGTCTCCTCATATACTTCGATGCTGCTAGCTTTTTGCGCCCTGATAACAAGTCTTGTACTTTCTCTCTTATTTCACCACATAACCTGTAGCTGTCTACTTCCACAACTCCTTTATCTTTCTACTAGGTTATTGCTTCCTCCAGTTGTTCCAGCATGTCAAAAATTACTGCTGCCTTCATAGGGTCTGTGTTGCACTTCAGCCATTCATAGTACACTTTTGTATGCCCCAATATTATTTCAATTTGCATTTCTTTTCTTCAAATTACTTTAAATGCACTGTTTTGTTACCTTCTTGACTTTATTTTTCTCCATATTACTTTCCAGTTGTCATTTTGCTCTTCATTGCATATGACAAATCCTGTACCAAATTTTATCTCCTTGCTGTTCATCTGGAAAATATCTTCAACCTCCATTTTCAGTGATTTCTGTTCTTTCTCATTTTCATTCTCCCATGCTTTCCCTAATGATTCATTAGTTGTTGTTGTTGCCAAATGACATGCAGCTCTTACTCTTTACTCATTGAAAACATCTTTGAAGCTTCTCAAACCTCTTCCTCCTTCTTTTCTGTGTATAGTCTTTCATTGCTAGCTTGCTCCCTGTGGCTGTTGGCACCCCTTAGCTCATCTTTTACTATTTTATCCAAACATTCTACATCTCCTTTTCCCAGTCTACAAACATTCATGATATAACCTGCCACTGGGGCCACTCTTGCCTTAATGGTTTGAATGTGATGTTGTTCATTCACGTATCATTTCATCAGTTGCCTCATCCTCTTTTGTACCACTTTCTTCACTCTTTCCATAACCATTTTCACATCTATCGGATCAAGTGTTTTCATCCTTTCTTCTAGTACTGAGAATCCTTTCATTGTTATTTGTTGTTCTTGTTGTTGTTCTTCTTCTTCATAATTTTTTATTAAAACAAGAAACAATGTATTTGTATTACTATAGAATTGTCTGATGGGTAAGCCTTTTTCAACATGTGCTTATACTTCTGTACCATAGCTTCAACTATCTCATTCACTGAATGATGATAGCACTGATGATGTAAACTGTTTTAGTGCTTTAAACTCAAGTACACTGGCAATGGGTGTATTATTTAGCTCAATTATCAAAGTAATTTTTTTAATATTGGAAGCTTCATTATCCAATAGACTTACAGGTAACTGACACTTAGTGCCACCATTACTGTCTCCTTTGCCTGGATTATATTGTTTCTTGTAGCAGTAAAGGACTACAACTTCCAACTGCTATATTTGAATTATTCTTATACAGGAAGGTTAACTTAACATTCTAAACAGTGGCTTGTAATCTGTAGCTATACTGAATTTCCATCAAAATATGTATTTGGTGTAAAGTTTTAATGGTGTACACAATTACTAGTCCTTTTCTTATAAAGAGTTGTTTCTCATAGTCTCTTGACATAGTGTCAGAAATGTATGCAATAAGTTTCTTAGAACTACCTTTGTTTTTTTGTGACAAAGCAGGATCTATGTAGTTACATTTTTCAGCATCACAAATAGTGGAATGGTGGTTTTATTAGCACAATATATGATGACAATCTTATCATCTTTATCAGTATAGGCACAATAGTAGCAGCCCATTTAGCATGTGACATAGATTCCTTTTTTTGAAAACGTTTGTGACTTTGGTTCTGGTTTTGAGTATTCATGTGCTGTGAAGGAATTATAACTGGTAGCAAACTATTCTGTTGATGCCTCTATGCTAACAGCAGTTTTAACTGCATGTTCTAGGATTAGCTAAACATAAGCCTTGAGTTAGTAATTTCTTTTGAATTGATGGATCTTTGATTTCACAAGTAGGGCACCCACATGACTTAACCATTAAGAACACTGCCATAACAGCAATTTTGGCCTAGTATTTTCAGTTCTGCCATGCATAGAGATGCTGATTCACTATGTGATTAATTGCATATATTGACTTTTAAATATTCTGCAATGATATTCAAAATATTTTTAAAATCCACATCAGTGCTTTCAATTTACCATTTGTTTTAAAGGATGGGCAATCTAGAGTAGATTAACTGAAAAGAGTTTCTGAACAGCACACACTTAATGTAACTCCTTTCTTCTTTTGATCATCAGTAATTTTGCTGGTGAAGAAGAAACTAACCGTTCATGCAATGCAAGCATTGGTCATGAGATGTGTCAAAGGCATCAACTTTTCCATTGTTTTTTTCTATTTTTAGCCAGACAGAGGGACAAAGAGAAAACTTGCAGTAGATGTCCCCAAGAAAAAGATCAAGAAAAAGGAACATGTTGAGCCAGATCTCTATCAGTATAAAAAAATATTGAAAACATCAGGGGGTATATTAGAAGTCAATGACCATGATGAAAGAAGTCATCCTGGTCATATTAGAGATGGAGATGTGCAGTCTGTATCAGAATTTAATTCAGATGAGAAAGAAAGAATATTAGAAATGGTTGAAAATGAACCTGAGGTACACTTTTAAATTCACATTTACTTTGTTTTAAGATAGCTTTTATGGCCACATATCAATGAATAAAATGTTTCTTTACGTTTTTAAAGTTGTACTACCAGTTGTATAATATTGTTATTGGTAAATAAAATCAAAGCCAAAGTTTAAGCCAGAATATGAAAGAGTGATCTTTTCAACTGCTCTTTATAAGTGGGATGTTAGGGTGTATGATAAATGGTTCCCAGGGCTGTTCACATGTAGCTATTGGTAGTTTATTTTTTGTACATGATTTTTTTGTTATTTGTCACAAGGACCCAAGCATGCCACATTTTAAGCCAAAAGGTGGATGGTACAAACCAGCGGGAGCTCTGGACATAAAACACTAGGTCAGTCAAGACTTGGATGTCAGTGGAGGCAGCTTGTGTCAGGGGTGTCTATTTTGGCTTATATCACAACAGTTTGAAAAGTTTATGTATAGAAATATTAGGTACACAATTTTACAGTACTTCTCCAGTTTTTTTAGAGAAGGGATGATGCTATTAATTTGTATTACATTGGAATTTTTATGGCTCTTTTATATAGGTTGTACTTTACCTGTTTTTCTGAGGTCATTCTTGTTCCTTAGGCTGTAATTTAAATTTTTTTGGTCATAAGCTACACAGCTTATGTACTAATTAATTTTTAATTATTTTTCTGTACAATGGTGCAGACTGAAACCATTGACTCAACCTCAGTTAAGCGGATGCTTCTTACACTAGAAAAGAAGGTCACAAAGAACCAAGAAATGAGGATCAAGTTTCCAGAACACCCGGAAAAGTAAGTATTTAACAACAATTTAGCCTTGCCAATAAATGTCTGTGTGAGTGTGTAAGTTACGTTTTTGGGGCAATAAATATGAGGTATCTGTTGTAACTTTTTGAAAGACTTAGTGGGGGCACATCGTCGTGAAAAGGTAAAGAAAACATGCACAGGTAGAGATTAATTTAAATCACTTTTGCAGTTATAGGAAGCAAAGTCGTAGACCTGCAGTATATCTAGACTCAGGAGCAGAATTGGGTCAATAGATGTACTTAGAATATGAATTGCAATGGGATATACGGCAGATTAGCTTGAATGCTCTAGTAGTGTGCAGTAAACTTGTGTCAACATTAGACGCCTTAATATTTGATATATTGCATATGTAATGTGTCTGAATTTGACACAATACATGAAAAACCTTACATTATTCTCCATTTAGATTTATGGAGTCGGAACTTGAACTTCATGATGAAATTCAACGATTGCACATACTAGCCACAGTTCCAGAGTTTTATCAGATACTGGTAAAAGTGAATGCAGTAGCGACCATACTGGGATTATTGAATCATGAAAATTCAGGTTTGTCAATAAGAAGCTTTGTTTTGTTTGTATTTTTCTTGCTTGTAAGATGTAAAGAGCGGATTTATTTTTAGTGAACAATTAATTATTTTTTTTATGAACTTTTGATGCAGGAGTTGACTTTTTTGTAAGACACCCACTACGTTTCTTTCTACCCCACTACACGCCATTAGATGCTTTTGTCTTGCTTCAGCTGTGCAAAAACATGCCTACTACTACTAGTAGTACTAGTGCTCCTCTTCCTCTTTTTCCTCCACCTTCTGCTGCTGCTACTGCTGCTACTACTACTACTATTATTACTACTACTACTACTACTACTACTACTACTACTACTACTACTACTACTACTACTACTACTACTACTACTACTACTACTACTACTACTACTACTACTACTACTACTACTACTACTACTACTACTACTACTACTACTACTACTACTATACTACTACTACTACTGCTACTACTACTACTACTACTACTACTACTACTACTACTACTACTACTACTACTACTACTACTATTAGTACTACTATTACTACTACCAATATTACTACTACTATTACTACTACTAATATTACTACTACTACTACTATTACTACTACTATTACTATTACTACTACTACTATTACTACTACTAATATTACTACTACTACAACTATTACTACTACTATTACTATTACTACTACTACTACTACTACTGCTGCTGCTTCTACTACTTATGCCTGCGTCTAGTATTTTATTACACATATCATTATTTTTTTAAGAGTAATGCGCCTGCTTATTAGAAGCCGTTAGACTTGATCTTGTATCGACCTCTTCAATCGTTATCCCAGTTTTCTGACGGTATTTAAGCACGTATAAAATCCTATTAAGAACCGACATGCGTTGCTTGCCATTGTCGCATTTTATTCGTCGTATATTTTGTCTGCCTGCTTACACTATATTAAAAGATTTATTTTTTCATACTAGTTTTTATATTTAAGATGCACACATAATAAGCCTTCTATAATAGTCGCCAGGGACCTAATATGGATGTATGTTCCTTTGTTTTATTAGACATTAGCATCGCCACAGTTGACTTAGTTCAAGAAATGACTGATATTGATACACTTCATGAAAGCGAAGATGGGACTGGAGCTTTAGTCGATGCCATGGTATAAGAAAAATTATTCGATACGTGTTATTGAAATGTAGTTGTGTATTATAAAATATATCCATGTTATATTCGTATTATATATATATATATATGTGTGTGTGTGTATATATATATATATATATATAAATAGATAGATAGATAGATAGATTGATAGATGATAATGATGATCTTGACACCTGGTCAGGATGAAAGATAAATCTATCTCTAACGACCTTTTTCCGTTTAAGCTACACATTGCAGCCTCAGATGATCAGACAACCGTACTTTATCATGAAAAAGGTAGCCGATATAAACCGTAAAATCAAATAGATATTGGAGAAGTCAAAAGAGAGAATCTAAGAGAAGTCATATTGAAGTTAAACCCTCCCGACCTTCTATACACTACATTCGGGGTAACTCAGAAACTGTCATCCCAAAATTAGTCCAATTTGCCATTAAAAATTCAGACTACCGATAGTTCTCTCCATATCCCACTGAGCCTAGAAGGTGCCGGTGGTAGTTTTCATATAATCCCTCTGGCCGTCCTAAATCCCCACCCAATTTATACTATTGCCCTATTATATCCCGAACGAACCAGCACATCAATATTTCAGCAAGAAGATGAACCATTAATTTCTTGAGGTTGTTGAAATCTCAGAGCCTTTATTTTACTGTTTCCCACAAAGATTTCTCCATATCATAAAAATTCCTAAGGAATTCTTAAAGGTAATGAAAGTACCCAGATTACACTTGGTGTTGACCATAAGACCCCAGCATGGAACTCTTCCTTAACATTATGTGTCATCGTACTTCCTTTTCATGAATCCTTGTTCACAAGTTGCAAATTGATGACACCTGCACATAGAGACACCAAGTTTACGTGGTTCACATCATTTTCTGTTAATGTCTTGGAGTGCATAAATAAAATCGTTGTATGAGACATGGACCTTTCAGTTTTCTGCCCGACACGACTGCCTTGTACTGGTATGCTGCTTCATGTCAATGACAACGTTAGGGATATATTATTAGCCCCCTGTTACCATAATCTGTCGTTAGAATAAGCGCCATCATTTTGTTTGGCTTCTTGAATTATCTGCCCAATGTTTGTGTCTTATGTATGTGTCTTATATATTGTCTTATGTGCTTGGCCGGGGTGTTGACGTTGCCTAGCTTGTTATGTCTTTTGAGCCACGTCACCGGTGGATGGTGATGCCACAGTGTAGTTCGATGAAGGAAAGTTACTGGCAATTGTATTGATTTAATTGCCTTTTGGAGGGACCTTGCAGATAGCGAGAAGCACACAAAGC
>RDPX01000371.1:211832-238273 GCA_003991215.1 Morbakka virulenta
GTAGTTCTTCCACAATCTCTTCATACTGGTCTGGTTTCTTATTCCCTAGAAAATTCTGCACCACATTACAAAGTGCGTTTTAAGCTCTTCCTTCTGTCTCATTCATGGATGTGATGGATCTCTCATAAGTGTTCTAATTTGGGGTCCATCATCGTCCATTTTTTTCTCTTCGTTTAGACCAGGAAAAGTTGAACATATATAGCTGAAACATTCACCACTGTGATCAAAAGCTTTGACGAACTGTTTCATCAATCCAAGTTTTATGTGCAAAGGAGGAAAGACTGTTCTTCCTATCCACTAGAGGATCATTGATGACATTCTTATCGCCAGATGCCAAACTCTGTCGCTGAGGCCATTCATTCTTCACCCAATGCTCTGCTGTAGCTCTACTGTCCCAGTAACACAGGAAGCAGGGGTATTTGGTGTACCCTCCTTGCTGACCTAAAAGAAAGTTAACCATTTTAAAATCCACACAAATTACCCACCATTGAACATGATGTTGCAACCTCTCTAGAACAATCTTGATGTTGTTATATTCTTCCTCAAGTGTTACTGAATGACCTATTGGTACCGACCCATACGTATTTCCATTGTGTCACAGAACACATTTTAAACTTCTTTTGGAACTGTCAATAAAAAGCCTCCAATCCCTTGAATCATAAGCTGGAAGTCCCATAAAGAGAAGTAACCCTTCTACATCAGTACAATAGACAAGCTGGCCATCTGAATGGAAGTACTTCCGCAGTTCTGCTTCCCTGTTGCTATAAAATGAGACACTTGTGCCGGGTTTCAACATTCGATTCTCTTTCATTCTTAAAGCCAACAGTTCAGCAGACTCTTTGGTAGATAAAGTTATTCAAATTATTCAAAGCCTGCTGAGTAAATAGAACTGGATTATCACTATCTTCATCACAGGGCTGAAAAATATCTGTAGTGTCTTCTTCATCACTAGAAGAAGGTGAGCAGAGATCTGTGTCATCAATTTTTGGAAGCTCAGTGAATATTGGTACAGGCATTTCTTCACTATGGGAAACTGGTCGAATAGCTGAAGGGATACTTGGGTACTGCAAATATTGCTTGTTTTTCTTATTAAAACCTTATACATTGACAAGGCAGAGATAGCAGTCATCTAAATGATTGCTTGGTTCTCTCCAAACCATAGGCACTCCAAACTTGAGTTTTGCATTCTTTCCTTGAGACCATGATCTCAAGGTCTCAACACAGGTTTTGCACACTTTGTGAGGAGCCCAATGCTTGTCTTGGTCTCCAAGTAAGCCAAATACACACTCTTAACAAAGTCAGTAATGTTGCGTCTCTGATTCTTCAAAGTAAAGCTCCCACAGATGAAGCAAAATATATTTGGATCATTTGAACACTGTCTTCTGTGAGATGAAGAGGCCATTGTTAGGTCAGTAACACATCCTCCAGACAAGAAAATTTTTTTTAGCTACCTGAGTTGTTCCTTGAATATCTACCCAACCTCGCATTCTTTAGAGATTGTTTCACAAAAAAACCCCAGCAGAGTAGTAACAATAAATAACTAAATTTAGTGATAAAATCAATAAAAAACACTGCCTACAAACGAGTGTTGTGTAAGTTGAAATCTGTTAGTTTACTTTCGTATCATAAAAAATGGTTATATTATGCATGTTCTTAGAAAACAAAAATTTTCTTCAGTTTATTGGGAGACTAAATGAAAAGAAAGTTTACCAAAATGAACCACATAACCCGGCCTTTTTTTGCTACACTATTTGATCTTAAAAATTCATGAAAAAATATAAATACGTATAGTGCAAAAACTTGATGTGATGGAGAAAATCTGAGATCAAATTTGAATTCAGCACCCTTAAATTAGTCTAAAACTGTTCTTAAATTCCATGCCAGAGAAAATATTTTTTCTTTGTTTACCAGTGTAATTCGCGAAACATTATTTGTTAATTTTGTGAAGAATCCTTTTTGTGTTGTACTTGAGAATTAAATTGATTATTTTTTACAGTAACAACTTCAGTTGATAACATGTTTAAAATCAGCTTGATAGAAACGTGCATTTCCTATCAGAAACAGTGCTTTCCAAGGTTTTCCTGCTTACCAACTGTTTCGTTGTGTGGAACGTGATGTCGTTGATCATTGGCGATCCACCATGTGGTGACCTCGACCTCGACCTCGACCTATATGCTGATAGTAAGGTTGAGTTGGAAATAGGATGGGGGCTTATTCAAGGACTTCCTGTTTTTGTTAATTTTGTGCAGACACCTTTTTGTGTTGTATTTGAGACTTAAATTTACTATTTTTTATATTTTTATTAACGGTTCCTTCAAAATTGCATTCTGTAAGTTATATTTATGAACTACCGAATATGTTGGCTTCTTGTTTACACTTAAATTGTTTTCGAGTTTTTGAATTTTCAGCAGTTTACTAAAAAGACTTTTTTCAGCAGAGAAAGGCACTAGAAAATTTTTGAATAATTTTTCTGTATTTGATTTAATGTTTTTAAGTTTTCCTGATTTGAAAAAATTGCTTTATTCTGTGATAATATCGATGTTGTTTGCATCACTTGTAAGAACCTAAAATTTGTGAAGGCTTTGATTATTTACAATACTTTGTTTTCTGATTCTTAGTGTGTGGCGGCATTGTTTATGTATATTTTACTATGTTATTATGCGTGAATTTATTTGCTTATCTTCTTTTTGCCTAAGTTCACGTTTAGGACTCTTGTTCCTCTTTGGTAGGGTTTTGAGTTTTGGATGTGTGGTCTTGACGTGCTGGGACACTCATTCTCGACCAACCAAGATGAAGTGCCCTTCAATGGGTGGACTTTGGGAAGTGATTCGTATGTCTTGCCGCCCATGGTGTTTTCGTGCTTTCTGTCCATCTTTACATAGCTCCCCTCCACNTTGGTAGGGTTTTGAGTTTTGGATCCCTGCCTGCAGGAGGTGTGGTCTTGACGTGCTGGGACACTCATTCTCGCGCAACCAAGAGAAAGTGCCCTTCAATGGGTGGACTTTGGGAAGTGATTCGTATGTCTTGCCGCCCATGGTGTTTTCGTGCTTTCTGTCCATCTTTACATAGCCCCCCTCCACGCACACACAAACACACACACACAAACACACACACGCACACACTCTGTTCAGGTCTTTCACGGCTATTAATTGACAAACTAAGCACTATTTTTTGTATCTGCAATGCACTGTGACTTTGAGGTTGGTCTTTTTATGCTATTTTTTTCATGGAATGGTAGCATATTCAGTTAAAATTGGTAAAATAATTTACCAGTTTTCGCGCACTAAAAGGGCAACAAAACCTGACAAAGGTCACAACCTCGTTTTTATTTTACCACCGAATTTCCTGGAAATCTTAATTATATGAGATGTTGAATTACTAAATCAGCAAATATTTTTTAAAATTTTGTTTGTAGAGAACAGACAGCAAGTTGGTGCACTTAATGGTATCGATATTTTGCTGCAGTCACTTGCTGTAAGTAAAATGTTTGTGAATTTGATGAAAATTATGTTGCGTTTTAAAATAATTTTATTTGGTCTGCCCTGCAGATTATTGTAATTTCCTTTTCGAATTTTATTGTTGTCAATAATTTTTTTTCAGAAAGAAGAGGCGAACAGTCTTATCTCTCTAAAAGCGCCCGGTAATGGTTACATATCATTCGTTAGGGAAGCAACTCATGCAAGGCTTTTGGCTTCAATCCTCCGCAGTAGCACATTAGTTCGGTATACTGTTATAATAAACAGCTTAGATATAAATTGTAAAAATTAGGCCGGAAGCTGTTTTGCTGTTAATTCGAAGAATGCATCTTCTACCATTGCTTTAGATTTCATTTGTGTGTGGTGACGGCAATTGTAATTTGGTAACTTTTTGGCAATTTAGTTTGTGGCTTTGATAAGAGATACAGAGGTTTTGAGATGAAAGACTACCAACTAATCAATCTTTATCTAGTGGGAAAATTAGGGCATTAACTGCCTGTGGAATTTAATTCCATTTCTCCTTTTCCCTAAAATTAGGCCAGTGGTAAGGCTATGTTTTGCTTATTTCTTTCTTGCCTTGGATAAAGAGTTTTATTGCAACAATATGTTATCAGACACGAGCTTTTCTTAGTGCACACTACCCTGTAATACAGAAATATAAACCATAATGCACTTTCAAAAGATAATATTCTGCTTTCAGATGCGTAGTTGGGACTCCTTGACTTGACTCACTTGCATGTATAGATCTGTTTCTTCTGATTGTTTCCGATAGAACGTCAAAATAACATTGAAGTTCTTCCTGGGTTATCATTTTATGATAGAGTATTTGTTGCTTATAATATTCTTCTCAAGGCGAAGCGTATGTATTCAATTTACCACCGACGTAGTCTTTTTAAAACCAAGTTCAATGCTTAATGCTTAAAAACCACGTTAGGAGAATGAAAAGCATATTTTTAGTCTCATAACGTATGGTATGAATCATAATTTTCTTGTAGACGTTGGTGGGGTGAAGAATAATGGCCAAAATATAATTTCAAAAGTACCCAGAAAGATATTTTGGGTCGTCTTTTTGAGCATATCCTTCTATATGTATAACATATAAGCCAAAGTCTACTGGAAACTGCAGGTATTAGTGAGGTCTCTGCAATTGTTCCATAGCCCATATAAGCATGCCAACCAATGCTTAAGATTTGTCATAGTTTCCTTGGATTTTGCAAGGCATTTTTTGTTTATTGTAGTATATAAGACTTCTCGACATCAGGTATGACCCATGTAAAGTTATCACCATCATTTTAGTTTTGTTACGAGTGGCAATTTTTAGTCCATTCTTAACCAACATGTTCTTTGTTAACGTAAGAATCAGGATAAAAACAACATTGCTTTCACTTAACTTGACCATATTGATGACATCTTGACTTTGATTACGTACAAGCTGCCACTTGCTATTGCGTGTTACCAGTAATTAATATCCAGCAAGGCAATGCCAGTGATTGGGCAGTGTTCAATGAGGTAAGTTAAAGCAGGCTTCTGGGAGGCAGAAATTTTTAGAGTTGTTTGGTGTGAACTTGTTACTAAAACTTAAAAACATGAATCCACTGATCAATCGATATTTTTCATATTTGCGAGAAGTATTTTTATCGAAGTTTGTTTTACCGTCAATTCAAGTATGTATAACTGTTTTTGTGGAGTAACTAAGAGCAAATCAGGTCGCAAGGCATCTCCAGTTAAGAATCCACACATGTCAGCGTATATTATACATCCTTCAAGTGGTTTGAGAGCTTCTGCTAAAAGCTGTGATGTGTCACCAAATGTTGCGGCATTCCTGAAGGTACATATTGCTGCTGGCGACAACATGAAATAAAGTACCCTTTTTGTTTTGATTCCGTTTTTTATTAATTTTCCGGGGAAAATCCGACAATCCCCTTTTATTCCGACCCCCCCCGTTTATTAGGCATCTGATAGTACATATTTGCGGAAAAAGGAAGAAAAACCCTGGTCTACAGTGCCTGTAGTGCCCCGTAGTTTTCACTGTGAATCAAAACTTTTAGTAATCCATTCTTGCTTTAATTCGATCGCATTTTTGCAAGTGACGTAAGTGCCGTTTTTCGCACCCCCCCCTCCTCCCGTGCTGTTATCTTGTCGTTTTTTTACCATTGGTTATTAATGGTATTCGTTTATCTTTTCGAATTTCACAGGCATACAAAAGACATAACCCTAGTAATTCAGAGGAACTTGAATATATGGAAAATTTATTTAATTGTTTATGCTCGTCACTTCTCCATCCTTCCACCAAAGACCTCTTCTTAAAGGGGGAAGGTCTGCAGCTTATGATTCTTATGTTGAGGTAAGATATTGGTGCCATTCTATAGCTTGTGTGTGACACTACTGTAATGATTTCCTTGAGCATGGCCCATGAACTGTGATCATTAGACATTAACATTTGTCACTTCCTGAAATACGTTTCACTCGTAAACTTTTTGCGATTAATGTTCATTGAGTCTTTAATTACGTTCTCGTGCAATAATTACAATTACCTCCATGCTCATACTAAGTTTCTTCCTTCGTAAAAGCCTGAAATACACTGCCCAGTTAAATGTATTATGCAATAATATTGGATTGGTTATCGTGTTAACATATTTAAGACAACGGAATACAAACCCAGAATAACCTCACATTTCTTTAGACTCGCTGTAGGCGTCATGTAAACCTCTGTGTTGCCATCAAAGATTCTTAATAGTTTCCAGAAAAAAGCGCCTAACGTACCTGACGTTGACTACTTGACCAGCAATTTAGATATATGACTACTTTTTGCGTCATTATTTTTGTTTAAATTGGACATAACATCCCACAAATTTTTATCCTCAGACCGTAAAGTTAATAATCTTCCGTCAGTTTGATTCTTGGAGTTTTACTGGCTAATTCTGAATCTGACCAAAACGCATTGTCTTCGTTCTCATGCGAACTCCTGGTATCGCCTGTGCAGTCGTAACAGTTGGGGATCAGGGTTAACAACAAGGGAAAGTTGGAAAAGGTCATCAGTTATCTGTCAAAATTCTGCGGGTTAGATACTAACTTACAATAGTGATTCATTAAAGCAGCAAGAGACGTCGGCTTTGGTCAGTAGTACCATTGAGTTTCGGTCAAACCACATGAAAATACCGAACAGTAAAGTATGGTATTTTATTCCCAATGATGATAATTATCCTTGCGCTCGGAGAGGCAAGAGCTACTCTGTGTATCTGTGAGGAAAATAGGCATTATCTGAGGGATACACGTTTGTTGTCACACACCGTGAAGGCCAACGTTAATTGTTGTTTTGGTTAGATTATCCATTCACGTTTGCAGGATTGTGGTTGTTTTCATCGAACTGTATGAATTTGCTGGGTCCTCAAATAAGTTTTTTTGCATTACTTCATTCCTCAGGGAAAAAAAGTTAAGCAGATGTAGTGCCTTGAAGGTACTTGACTACACAATGACAGGACCAGAGGGTGGTGACAACTGTAATAAATTTATTGAAGTTCTTGGCTTGAGAAGCCTTTTCCCGCTTTTTATGAAGGTAAGTATGTCCACTCTATTAAATTGGTGTTGGATTACCTTGGGATAACGAAAATATTTTTCTTGCTTAGTGAACTCTCTGAGCTATTTAGCAGAGTTATTTTTTGGATATCACAAAAAACATATTATTTTGTACCAATCATTGTGTAAAGTATGTGTGATGGGCAATTAAACACGTAGTCTACAATGGGCACGATTACTGGTACAAGTCTCCGAAAATGGAGCAGCGAGCTTATAAAAAAATTTCCGGAGCCCATGGGTGTTGGTCACACTCGGTGCCCTTCCTCGGTTTTGTATTTCATCAATGGTATATAAAGCAATTAAAGAAAAATAGATACGTTTATTTCTGAAGAAACTAAATGCGATTGGTGTAGTATTTTGAAGTGTAATTAGAGTTTTAGGTCTGATGTAAGCCTTTACAAAGCCTGGGCTCAAACTCCACACAGTTTAGGGACCAGTTCACAGAAATCATATGAGCACTAGTGAATATCCTACTCTTTTACCATCCTATACGCTTCTGGCTTTTCTAAGGGAATTCTAAAGTTTTATATTCAAAGCAAATAACTTATCATTTAAGAACATCAGGTAGAGCCTTTGCTAAAAGTCAAAGTAATGAAAGAATATCAAAAAACATTCACAAATCAGAAGTTTTAGTTAAAAGTCTATGGCTCCAGGAATTGGAGTTTGAAATAGCATTTAGCATGTTTGCAGGGAAAAGGAATTAATATCAGACTGATATGGGACAGTAATTAGGACATGATATCATGCAACTAATTCAAGAACAAGTCATCAGAGTTCAACACAGAAAAAGATTGTATTGTTGTTACATAAATTGGACTAAAGCATATAATCATAGTTTTAAGCTGATCAGATGTTTTAACAAATAAGTATTCAAAGACTAAAGCTAGTTAAGGCTTTAAGTACTTTAATTTTGATGCATGGTAGTTGATAGGTTTAACTCTTTTCTTTTACACGATAGCCTCCCAAGAAGAACAAAAAGTTAGGTACAAGTTTAGAGGAATCTGAAGGTGAGTTACATTGTATAATTTTCATTAACAGTGTGTTTTCTGGTAATTCAATGTAAATATTCCGATTTTTATAACATCAGATGTGTAAGACAGTTTTACATACGAAAATATACTATCAGTGCTACAAAATTTGCAAATTACTTAATAAAGATGTCTAAAGTATGTGTTTACCGCACTGTATTCGAACCAGTGACCATAGTTATCACAACCGAGCATATCACCGCCTGAGGCATCGACACTATTTGCTTAATCGGATTGGTTTGCAACTGCACTTTTACTCAAGTGCGCCATTCTTTCCTCAGGCCCCTATCATTGGAGATCCCATCATAATCACGCATATTGGACTGAAACTTCCATGGAACGACATACGGCTGCAAAATTATCTGGTTTGGAACGTAGCGCCAAGAGCTCAGGTGGTAGCTTATGTGGCCGAGATTAAGCAAGGTTCGAGTCCAGTTCGGTGCTCTTATATATATTTTACTTACCTATAATTCCAGAACATTAATTAAAATCACTATTTTGGTGGCAGCTAATGATAACGACATAAACTTCTGGAGCCATATTTTGTTTTGTGTGGAAGTAAAAGAAATGCAGATTTGTAAGCCAGTAGATTCATGACTGCAGGAATGTGAAACATTTTGAGTGGAAAAGGTTTAGCTAAATTGTTAAAAAGGCAGTTTTTACAAACAGTATTAACATCCCTTAAATATTTCACTGACAGCACGAAGGTTTAACAAATTGCCCATGTCATGGAACCACTTACCGCCCCTTTGGGAATATGTACTTTAATGATTAGCTGCTGTATTCACCTTGTCATTTATCGCAGGGGTAAAGTAGTTTGGTTTCCTAAGTACTCGGTTAAATCTGATTGGTTTTTGTTACCCCTATTCTTCTAACTTATTCTTTAGGTTTAAATAAACGTAATCGAGGCCAGTACCCATTCAGTTAATAAAGAGCAGTTGGGTTTGAAATAGCAAGGATGAGTTTTATCATATTAGAAAACGAAAAAGAAAATGCAGAAACACTTGTTCAAACTATACAAATTTGTGTCTTTTGAACAAACCATTTAACAAGCGTGCTGTTTTTGCACGTTTGAACTGAAGTACAAATTTACTTAGGTTATTCGCTTCTTTAAATTAGCCCCCCCCCCCAAATGTTTTCTTTGATATGCTTCTTCTTGGAATCTTTGGTCCCTTGTCGCCCCCAGGCATGTATAAATAAATAATAAAGTAAAATGAAATAAAAAAATGAAATAAGATAAAATAAATAAATGAATGAATAAATAAATAGATCAATTGATGAATTAAATAAATAAATGAATTGGATAAATATTATTTTTCAGTTTCATTACGCAAAAGGGAAACTGCATACCAAGCATCAAGAAGCTGTTAAATTGTACCCCCTTGTCTCGTGAATAAACCTCATCGAATGTAAGAGAGCGGGGATGGGAGATAGCTCTTTATAATCATTGTAAAAGTTATTTTAAAAGTATGCTGGCAACTGAAAATTTCAGTACAACTGTTTGAGAATAGTTTCTATTCTCTTTATGAATACATGAAAATGACCCATACATAAAAATTTGTACTTAAAGGAAGGGTAAAAAATGAATTGTTGGGAGTTAAAGGGACGCGGATTCTGTTGGTCATATTTTGCATTGTAGTTTTCATGGCATTTACGATAGAAATCATACTCAGCAACATTTTTACTTTTGACTTTAGAATCCATAGCATTAAATGTTCTCTTGCGATTTTACCAGAAACAAATAACCAAATTCCCGCGTAAAAGGCACAATTTAGGGCAATGTGAATAAGCGTTTCGTTAGCACCCAGTTGGGAAAATTTAAAAGGGTACTGAAAAATTGAATGTGTAAATTTTATCAAGAATGTGATGGTTTCTAAAGCTTATGGCGCAGCAAACACCGATTAAGATTTAGCCTCGGGTAGCTTTCCACAACATTAGTATTTACTAACTAGGTAATCCTTCAGCCTAGTTTTTTCTTTGTTAATTTATATATGCCTTTTCCATTATACACAGAGCACACGTGCTCCATTTTGGCGTCGCTTTTTCGCCATTTGCTTGGATCAAACCGAATGAGACTAGTCCAAAAATTTGTTGAGAACGATCATATTAAGGTAAGCTATGCCGGTCCAGTGATTTATTCTTCAATTATGTTGATAATGGTATTTTGTAAAAATTCTCTGCTTTGTGCATATTTCTTTGTACTTTCTTTGACCTGTTTTAATACATATGCCAATTTTAGTTAGAAGTTGTATTTAAGATAAATTAAACTTAGATTTACCAACTTGGCTATAAAAGATTAAATTATGAAAGGACAGCTGTATATGTAATACCGGAGCAACGAAGGAAAGGAAAGAAGTGAAGAAATATTGTTTTGATGAAAATAGCCCCACAGTTTGCATGACTACAATTGGTGTAGTGGACGTTAATTTGTTGAGCAGGTTATTTTTGGCATTTACTTTTTAAATTATTATAATCATTGGTTTTTATAGTCATATGGGTGTTGTTTTTTGTTTGTTGTCTTTTGGGAACAGGTGACAACATGTCACCAAAGTTCCCAATATGCTTTTACTTTTTTCAACAATCTTGCGCTCTTAAAAAGTGCTGTCTTTTACATTTGTAATATGCTCTTTACGTCAGGGCTTTTGTGATATAGTNAATTTGTTTACCACCTGCTATAATTTTTTGATAGTGAAGGAAAGGAAAGAAGTGAAGAAATGTTGTTTTGATGAAAATAGCCCCACAGTTTGCATGACTACAATTGGTGTAGTGGACGTTAATTTGTTGAGCAGGTTATTTTTGGCATTTACTTTTTAAATTATTATAATCATTGGTTTTTATAGTCATATGGGTGTTGTTTTTTGTTTGTTGTCTTTTGGGAACAGGTGACAACATGTCACCAAAGTTCCCAATATGCTTTTACTTTTTTCAACAATGTTGCGCTCTTAAAAAGTGCTGTCTTTTACATTTGTAATATGCTCTTTACGTCAGGGCTTTTGTGATATAGTTTCCAGCACACCAGTCGCAACAGCTTTCATTGTCACCTTATTCATCTTCACCAATATTCCTTCTTCACCTCTTATCATTTGGTATTTACCTATTGTTTCTATTACCTCCTCTGTAACCCATTTATCAACTGCAATCGCTACATCTGTGATCTTTGCAGGTAGATAAAACTTGTCAGAGAGGAAGGAGAAAGATGTAACAAGCCAGTATACTGCAATTGCGCCCTACCCGCCACTTCCTCACCACAACATTGTTGCTCTTATCCACAGATCAATGCATTTACTTTTGACGAAAATCCTAGCCGTACTTTCATTTTGGCTAAACACCATTAAAACTTACTCAGATCTGAAATACAGAATTGGCAGTTACTTCCCATCCTGATCAAATAACTGACTCCGCTATGATTGATTGAATTTAAACAACATTGATTATTCTGCTGCCAATTTTAACAGAAATACAACAATTTTTTTGTGCAAGACAGAGACAAGGTAAGGCTACAAAGATGTATTTGCCTTACAAAGCAGTAACACTGTTTATTTTTCATGGTTGCAATAGTATTGGATGCATGGAAATTTTATTTTTCCATATTTGAAAGAGGATCGACGATGGCACTAGACTATTTACTCGGTTTTCCCTCAGATAGGCGTCTGTATTTTGTTTAGGTGATTCCAGACGAGACCCCATCTTACATTCCATTTTCTAAATTTCATACACAGTGATATGTTGTAAATCATGCTGAGAACTTTGTCTTCAGTTTATAAAGCCGGGATTGAGCGTGGGTGTATCTTGATTAATGTGACTAAGAAAAAATGCTAAACAATGGTACCTAGGTAGAGAAAAATTTACATCTGACAGGTAAAAATACTATTGCAGCAAGACTCGGGATTCAGTCATCGGAGCGTATTTCAGTACAAAAGGCTCAAAACACTCCCAGCTGCAGAGATTGTTTGACACGGAAAGGTACCGTAACCCCGTTGTAGCTGGTGAAAGTATTGTCTAGTGTCAATTGCATGACGGCGGCTATTTTTCCTTTCCCTTACCCGTACTCATTTTCTATGAGCTGTCATGGAATTTTTCGTTGTTGCCCAGTTTTTTTTTCAAAACTTAAAATATATTAATAATTCGTCAAGAAAATCATAAAAGCTTTTCTTATCGTTAGGTGGATCGGTTGATGGAGTTGTACATGAAATATTTGGATCGAGTACAAGAAGCTGATGCGAGAATAGAAAGAGAAAAAGATGTAAGTACCAGTTTATATTAACTGTCACTTAAATGGCACTTAAAAGTCATTGGTTAACTTTCGTTTCAATGAATTGTAGTTACCCCTTATTAGTGTTTATTGTAAACTGTTAAGGTTAAACTGTCATGTGTCTTTAATTTGTTTCGATTTTGCTTGCCTAATAGAATTACATCATTGCATATTTCTTTTGAATTTGGTTTATTTGCAATAATAGTGCAGTGCATGCATATTTTTTGTGAGCATTGCGTATTAGATTATGTTGGGTTTTTTTCTAGTGATGTGGATAATAGGCTTGCATGAAAGTGGCGTAGCAGTAACATTAAAATATCATTTGCATTTTTTTTTATTTACTGCAACTCAGTGATTTATCTTTACTTTAGCTTTTAGAAGAACAAGGTGAAGTTATTGATGATGCTTTAGAAGACGAATTTTACATGCGAAGATTGGATGCGGGACTTTTCACTTTACAATTAACTGTATGCATCATTTTGGAATCATGCCTTTCAGGCGTAAGCTCGGTACGTACTACTAATGTTCCACAAAGTTTTTCTTTCCATTTTAAATCAGACTAATCAATTTTGTATCACTTATGCAAAGAACGTTTAAGCAGGATGAAAGTTCCACCATTAATTGTTGTAAATTGTTACGTACGAAAACAATCTTTATATTTGAAAAGAGAGAGAGAGAAAGAGGGAGAGAGAGAGAGAGAGAGAGAGAGAGAGAGAGAGAGAGAGATATGATGATGATGATGATGATGATGATGATGATGATGATGATGATGATGATGATGATGATGATGATGTAAGGAAGGGCTGGTTTTGAATCCCTGTTGGTTATTTGTATTTGTAAAGCAAATGTGCATACTTAAAACAACTTGGAAAAGGCTGGTCTGCTCAGGGAATTTTCACTCTCAATTAGTAGTACTTAAAAGTTAAATTACCCTTAACTTTTTAGTTCTTTAATTAACGCCTTTTCTATTTTGACTTTTTTTGCACTAGATAAAACAACGTGTCCATACAATCTTGAATCAGAGAGGGGCATCCACCAAACAGCTAAAGCAGATTATGCGAGGTACATCTTTGAGAAATTGGTCGCCAGTGTTTCTTCCAATAGTTTAAGTAATTTCTAATAGTTTAAGTAATCGATTTGCTTAGGTAGTTTCTAGTTTACTCCAAAACGTTTTAGAAACAATAATTAGTGTGGCTTACCATGTAGCTTTACCATGAAATTTACAACCATCATTAACTCTGTTTTTTCAAATATGATCACCGATATATCACAGTCATTGATTTAATTGTTAGTTCTTTTTGGCTCTGGTAGTCCTCTTTGGTAACACCACATACATGTCATGGCTAAAATTGCAAAAATCTTGGACAGCCATAGACATGGTTTAGCTAACAATGTAAAATGGCTAATCATAAGTAGTTACTTGCAATTAGTCTTTTTAGTTTGTAATAAAAGCATATAATTAGGGCATGACCACTTGATTATCAAAGCACTCTGGAAGAAGCTAAGAATTAGCACCAGTTCCAAAGAAGAGCAGAGACGGCATCAACCTTCTTTTCATACCATTGCCCCCCTTCCCTAAATTAGTTCCGTTTCCTGTATGTCTGGTGTATATATCGCATCACCAACTTACATGTTTCTGTAAATCTCATCATCACATAAGGCAAAACCTGGTCTTGTGAAGACCAGGTTTCCAAGAACTACTTTACGTAGTGCCTGAATATTTCCACTGGTATTTTTTTATTACTTTTTTCTATCGCAAGTGTAGGAGTAGGAGTAAGGCATAACAGATAGACAAGAACTAACTGATGCTGCCAGCTCAGAGTGACCTTCTGTAGTAATATTGCGAGGTCGAGTTGAGGTATGAAATAGAATATTGATGAAGATTGTAGCCCAGTAAGGGTGAGAACATTCCAACTTCAGAAAAAACACAAGAATTTTAAATCCCGAAAGTGATGCGGGGTTTACATAAAGAAAGAAAGGTTTGTGTAAGAGCTATGCGTGCTAGATTTTTAGGGTGGAAATGTTGGAAAAACCCATGCTCTTTGACTTTTTATACTAAATAACCATGTTTGTAACTTTAAGGTTTACTATATTAGGTTAATCTAGCTTAGACTAGCGTATAACTTCGAAGCTGCGTAGAATGGCTTGTGTTGATTTTCATTTTACTTAAAGGGAGCCCGATCTATGGTTGCCATGTTAATGTTAATGAGGTTGGTGGTACCTCTTTTACATCATTTTGAACGTCATTGTTTTCTTTTTTCCTCACTTTATGCAATCAATATAGAATACGCAGGACACGTGGGAGATTCGAGTACAAAAGAAAGTGCCGATATCGAGAAGAGAAGGCTGTTGTCTCTTGTAGACAGGTTTTAATAGCCATTGTCAACTAAACTTCCTTGGCAAGTATCTTCCATCTCTTCTCAAAATCCTTCAAGCTAATGTGTGTACAGTGTTACATCATAATGTACCATTTTGAAAAAGGTGGGAAATAAAAGAAAGTATGATCGATCTTGCACCACCAAGTGAACGTACTGGCCATATAATGAGTTGCCAGTGGCACTCGGAAGCCGGTAAGCTTTTGGATACTATGGAACATGAGCATAGCAAGGCACTGGGTTCAAAGCTTGATGCGTAGTGTGTAGGAAAGGAAGTACTTTTATTGTATATACGACCATAGCCGTAGAAAAATGTGAAAAGGAGTAGCATGGAGTACTTTTATATTTCCAGATAAGCTTAACAACTGATAACAAAGTTACTACAGGAAACTTGGAAATAGATCATACATGAATTGTATGACAAAGTTGGGTTGTTTTCTCTTGTAGAACTCTTTGTACATTTCTTGCACGTGCAGGTTTATTAATCCTCCTGGCTTAATGAGGCAGGCATGAAGCAAAGAAACCCACAATGAACGAGCTTTCACATGACAGAGTAACTGTTGCTTTGAAGCAATAAGGAACTCCGTTCTTTGGGTACGTTTCAAAACCTGCATTGCTGCAATGAAAAATGAAACTCATCCGGAGCAAAAAACAGCTGTATAAATATTAATTCTTTATATCTGTGACAAAGAGTTAAATGTACTGTGGCGAATTAAAAACAGAATATCGCTTTATTCCATTGATTTGTGTTCTCCCTGCTGGTGTTCTTTGGGTGTTAGGACATTATTAATTTGGAAAGTTTTCATTGTTGATAACTAGCATTGTACATTGTAAACGACTCGTTTTACTGAACAAATTTGCACGAATTAATTTAGCTGGAAAACTGATGGAGCTCTATCATTAATTTTCAAAGAATTGAAAGAAGTAGCTGGTGTTTGTTTTTTTTGTTAGTTTTTTGTTTTTATCGTTTTGATTACAGGGCTTAATACGATGCACAAAGATGTAATTTATAAATGGTATACAGTAGTTATAGAAGCTACTGGGTGATAACTGTTTTTCATGTCTTATTTCGTATAACTTTTCTCAAGGACCTCGAGAGGTCAAGAGACCCAAATTGAATATTTAATCCTTAGTTGTTGTTGTTTTGGAACGAGATGCTGGATTAGATAGATGGTTNCGTTCTTTGGGTACGTTTCAAAACCTGCATTGCTGCAATGAAAAATGAAACTCATCCGGAGCAAAAAACAGCTGTATAAATATTAATTCTTTATATCTGTGACAAAGAGTTAAATGTACTGTGGCGAATTAAAAACAGAATATCGCTTTATTCCATTGATTTGTGTTCTCCCTGCTGGTGTTCTTTGGGTGTTAGGACATTATTAATTTGGAAAGTTTTCATTGTTGATAACTAACATTGTACATTGTAAACGACTCGTTTTACTGAACAAATTTAAAGATATTCTTGTTATTAAAAGACAACACAGGGAGCAGTAAAAAGTGCTACCAGAACAATAGTCTCGCCACCAGAGGAAGGTAAATCGATGAGCCAATGAATTGTATTCTTCTCATATGATAAAGTGAAGCTGACAACTAATGGCAACGAAGCATATTTATTGTGACGAGGTGGGTACATAGAACCAACAGTGTTTTGAGACACCACTACACATACTTGTCATATAAAGAACATTTGTTTAACTTGTACACATGTTTCTTAATAATACGTTTCTTGTACTATAAGAAACATAGGCAGGCTGAAAAAGGTAGAAAGAAACAAGACCTTCAAATTTAAGCTCTCGATTTTTTAGATACATGAAAGGAAATAATTGTTTCCACACACGAATTACAAATCAACAAATTATGATTGGTAGGGAGCTAAGGAGGTCCTTTTTAGGTATCGCTTGGGCTACAAAAATGGACTGGCATATCACTTATAGCAAAAGTATACAACAAGGTTTTTGTGTGCAATAAACATCGTGGCATAAACCCATTTAAACCAATCAAACCAACAATGCATTGATAATCTCATTGATAATATATTTCGAGAAGGATTTTCTCATCATCAGATCTGACAAAATATGAAAACAGTTTGAAAAGAGTATACAATGTTACAATTAAAATATATACATCTGTTCTCTCTCAACAATCCGTAAACAAGATAAAAATGGCAATTTTAGAAAGTCATTTTTACTTGCTATTGCATTTTGTGCATTGACAACGTCAAGATTCTTGCATCAGCGAATTCAATTAGTCGCCTCATATTAGAAGCGTTATATATTAATGGCAAAAGGTTAACACTGAATACAAAGGACGAGTTCGGAAGCCACACATTAATGGTTGGAATTTTTAATTGATTATTTTAATGGCCCATTTTCGCAGATTTCTTTTATTTCAATATATATGAGCAAAGTATTGATGAATTATCTTGTTTACGGAGTGTTGAGAGAGAACAGATGTATATATCTTAGTTGTTTTTGTGAAGTTTTTTGTGATTTTTGAATTCCAAAGGTTTTCGGAAAACAACTAATTTACTAATTAAATCCAGGAGAAGGTAAATGAAAGGAATGAATACTTACTTTCCTAATCCTCTTCTCACTCATTGGTGCAAGCAAGACCTATCTGAAATAAAAGAAAGCTTGCCGATTTTTGACTAAAGTAACCATCCAAAGGATCTAAAAGTCTCTTTGGTATGATCTTGCTAAAGACTTTACAGGTGAGTGACAGGGTGATTCCACGCCAGTTGCTGCAGTCTGAAAGGTCGGTTTTTTAGGGTAACTGTGCGATCAAGTTAGTTTTTCAGTCCCCAGGTGGCCATCGGTTTTTCCATATTTACCTGAAAACCTCAACGGTACCGGGGTCTCTTTTTTCTCTCCCCTCTCAACACCTCATCTATTCGCCCATCCCTCCTGACTCCCTTTACATTTTTCATTGCGTTGTTTGCAGTCATGACCTTTTTAACAGCTGGTTGTTCCATGCTGATGTTCAAGTCTTCTTCCGCACGTGGTATATCTGCAGTTTCTGTGGGCTCTAGTCTGTTCAAAGCACTTTCAAAGTGCCCTTTTTATTCCCTAACCTTCACAACTTTGTTAGAAATGTTGATGCCGCACTTGGCCTTCAGGGAGGGTCCATTACTGCTAAAGTTTCCTTTCAATGCCTTTGTACTTTGGTACAAAGTTTTCAGGTCCTGTCTTGTCGCTGCCTCTTCCGCTTCGTCTGCCATTCTTTATACACAAGGCTTCTTGTGTTTTTTTGCATCTTCAGTTCTTTGTTTTTCTTTAGTCCTTTCAGATATTTCACTTCTTTTCTCTAGTTGATTTTGTTTTCGATGGCTGGATCCACTCCTTCCTTTTCTTTTCGTATCCCAGAAGTTTCTTTGCAGCTTCTCTGAGGGCTTGATTGAACCTGCCAATGACCATCTCTTCTTCGCCCCCTAGTATTCTGAAGCGGCTTTTAATCTACTGACTGGAGGCTGGTTGGTGGTTTCTTCCTTAAGTTTTACGAAGTTCAGCCGGTTTTTTCTCTCCTGTCTCTTTCTTGTTTTGCTCAACCTGCGTGTAATGCTTTCTGCAAGAACTTTACCTTCACGTCAGGTCCTTTGCAGACCCGCCTCTCCTGTACTAAACTCGCCCACTTCATACTAATCAAGATGTGATGGCTCTAATTCTTGGTTGTACAATCTGGCGATGTCCACGTTGTTTCTGGACATCATGGTGTTGGGGTAATGTTCCTCCCATTAGGGTCAGTTTCTTGCCAAAAGCCACACGTGCGTTCTTCATTGTTGATGTCTCCACAACCCCCTCTCCCCATGAAACTCTCACTTCCGCTGTTCACATCACCAACATTTGAATTAATGTTGCGGATGACGAGCAACATGTCGCGCAACTTGACGTCTGTTACGATTTGAAGTTTTCTGTAGAAAATGTCTTTCTCATCCTCTGCATCTTGAGTTGTAGCATAACACATTACTACAGTTGGTTTGGTGTGTTTAGAATTGAGCCTGGGCATAACGAGTCAAGTTCTTATTGGCTTCCACTCAAAGAAGGTCTTTTTTTCATCTTACTGGTAACGATCAGGGCAACATTCTCTGTTTGCTGGTCGTCTGGTCTTCCTGAGTACAATACTGGATGCCCAGATGCTAGCTTCCTTTTGCCACCCCCTTCCCATCTTGCTTTACTAATTTTCCAGAACGTCTGACCCGTAGGCATCAGACGCCTTTACTACCTGGGTCAGCTTTCCTGTTTGACACAATGCCTGGAGATTCCTACATGTCACCACTGCCATCTTTTTCGACCTAACGGAATCCACCGTCTGGCTACCAGCTCCTTGTTGAGTTTGGTTGTCATCCATCATCTATAATATCTCCAGGCGTGCTTTCCCGTTACCTTAAGTTAAAATTTGATCTTCGTCTTGGTTTCTACAACAGGAGCTTTTCTAGGAGATTCAGTTGCCGGCCCAACACTCAATCGTCCTCCGTTATCGGGCTGGGGACTGACAGGACTGTCATAAGAGGCTCTAGGCAGAGTTAAGGAGTTAATATGAGAAGGGCAAATCCATCACCATTGCACTCGTGGACAAACCATTAATGCCGGCTGTGCATATTCAAAGTTAAGAAGGACAAACATAATGTGTCGACTAGTTTTCATGTCTTTAAAGCAGAGTTTAAATGTCATTGTAGAAGCGAAACTTAACTAAAGAAAACCGTTGATGTTGTAATGTCAGCGTTTAAATCAAGTAGCAGTGACGTAGTTATTGGTGTGGTTGCATTGTAACCTCTACATTTCGTACTGGATACCCCTGAAGCGGAAAATACTTTTGGATCGTATAAAAAGCTACAATTATTGACGCCAGGAAAAGTATCCGTTCGAGAAATCTTTTACTGCTCTAATCATGGTCCTTGCAAGTGCACCGACTGACCTTATGAAGTGGAAAAGACAAAGTGAAAAAAGCAACCGAGGACAAAACAAAAATCCCCTGAAAAATCCAAACTTGCTGGGATAAGTGACAAGGAAAACAACAAAAATAATTATTATAGCCAGCTGTGATTTATGGCGTTGATCTACAATCCACGACACATGTATAAAATAGAGAATTAACTGATGGATTATCTTGTCGTTACCTAATACTCCTTTCATCAAGTTTTGTTGTTCATCGAAAATATTGCTTAAGTACGAGACCGATTGAGTAAAAGCGAGGTACAGAGATCAAATTCAACAGCAAGAAAACGAGTAAGCAGCAATTATTGGGACTACTCAATTATCACATACAGTATCTTCCTTTGCAAAAAATCGGAAAAGGACACCAAAGGTATATTGGGATTCACATAATGATATGTTATTGTTCAGATAATATCTGGCCTGTTAATGTTCGGCATGACATACTACTCTGAAGAGCTGAGGATAGAACGTGAGTATATTGAAAATAGACTTGTTGTTGAGCACGAAAAGACAAATCCAGCCAGAAAGATACATGTTAGCTCCCCTTGAAGTAATAACCAATGCAGTGTCTACGCACATCACAGGATAGAGGTATCACAAACTGAATCATTTATGAAGAATTATTAATAGTTCTGTCACTTGTTTCAGAGTTTTCTCAAGGTATTTCAACCATTTGTGCTAGTTCTTGTCTAACAAAGGTTTGTGATGCTGTTCTTCGTAGTTTCACCAGGCTTTTCTTTTAAAGCCTTTTTATGCTAACAAGAATATTGTTTCTTTACAAACGAGATCAAGTGTTAATTGGCACCAATACGTAGCAACTTTATTGTCTACTTGGTAAATATTTTCCTTGAGAGAAATGGTTCCCTTTACCTCAAAGCTTACTGAGATCAACCAGAATACAAATTGAATCAAGTTTCTAGGTTCTGGAGGCCCTTGTTCAGGCCTAGTTAGGGGGAACTCTGCTTTTACTTCCCCGTGTACTAATTAGATTAAACATAATCTACTATACAGATATATACAGAACAAGAGTTGTAACCCAATAGATTTTAGTAAAAGAAGCAACTCATATTCTTCACAAAGTCGTAGTTTTTCTATGTGCTACTTATAATCTTTGTCTTTCTGTCTGAATATATGTGTAAAGCAAGATTTGGGAACTAGGGAAATTTGGGTAGACATAGGAACTTTATCATGCCTTGTGTCGTTAGTTTTTGTCTACTACTCGGATCAGGTTCTCAGCATCACCAAGTATCTTCCTTACTTTACTCCTAAATATGTCTGTTGGTTTAGGCTTAACTGTTACACGATCCATTGCTAAGGTTGATCATTGCAATTTTGTATTTAGTCAGCTTTGTTGTGGATGGCAATGCCACGCCCTTTTTCAGCTGGCAGGGTGAAGATAATCGTTCTTTATGCTCTTGATGACACATCGTGCCTCTTTCGATAGGTTATCAACGAGTATTTTATTGAATTGGTGGACCTAGTTTTGGCTCGAATTGTATCTTCTGTGATTTTAGGAAGATCTTTTACTGCTTTTGAAATGTTGTGGCAATCTCCTTCGCAGTGATGGTCATGTGAGTTACAGAGAATTTCAAATTTTCACAGTGAAACGTGACTGAGGTTTGGTGTTGACGAGGGCTTTAGTTTCGGGTTTTCAAATTTCTTATGGTGTTTTTTCCTGGTAAGAGTAATCTTTGTTTATAAAAATCACTAAGGGATCACTGGAAAAAGGCAATAAAAGATGATCAGTCATGAGGAGAAACTAGCCATTGCTCATAGCACACGCATCACGCCAACAGTATGGCCAACACTCTTCCAGAGATGTGCCTCCAGCACTAAAGAAAGAAAGAAACACAACAAACAAGACAGTTATGGCGCCACTCCACAAAACAACTCATAGGTCCGCACGATCGATTTATAAAAGACCTGTACTTTATCACTCTAGTAACCTGATAATTGGAGAAATTATTGTCGGAACATAGCTCAATAAAGATTACGACTCATGACATAATAAAGCTTCTATATTTATTATTACAGATCCTCGTCTTCTTTACAGCAAACAAGCTAAATGCAATTGAGCCATTGAAATTGATCAATTGTCATATTTGTCTTTCTAAATTGTTGGAAGCCAACAAATATAGGTGGATTAAGATCCTTCAGCTTTGATGCTTTTTAGCGATGTTTAAATGAGTAATTTCTTCATGATTTTAAACATTTTTGATGTGATAAATTGCTAGTCATATTCTACTTTTATTTATTTTATTGCTAATCAACCATTCGTATTTGAAAAGAGTAATACCACCCTTGTTTTAAGACCTCAAATGGTCTCACCTTAGACGTGGACGCAATATTACGTTAGCATTTCATTTTCATTCCTTTTTATACGAATGTTAGCAGGTAGGGCGTTACAAGGAACTGGTCTAGCAAAGATTTCTGGATATATTCACTTCAGTTACGATTTTCAAAGATGAGATATCGTTTAGATTTTTAAAAAAGTAGAATAGTGATGAGTTAGTGTTGTACTGAAAATATCATATAGTTGACTGCTTTTCAATTAAAATTTGCAACTCTTGTTTTTCTGCTTTAATCAGTTTACTAATTGTGATAGAATCAGGTGACATTAAATTTTCCTATCAGAAAATAATTTTCCTGAGGTCATTTTCTTACTCTTTAATTTCCACTTGTTTACTGCAGCATAAAGGCATTCTATGAAATTGAGTAATTTTCGCAAGAAAAATCAACGTGGAAAGAAATCAAGTAGAAACCTGTTTATCTTTTGACACACGGCTGCTTTTGAGAAACTGCTACTACGATTACCAAAGTTCAAAAAAGCTCTTATACTATGCTCAAGAACAAGAAATTGCAATTTTTCTATTTTTGAAAAAAAGTACATTGACTTTAGTTTGTAGAAAGGGTGTTCTTTGTAAATATCAATAGAGGAAAATAGCTTTTCCTATCACACCACAAGGCGGCATCATGGATAAATGAATAATACATATCATAAATAATAAATGATAATAAGAAATAAATAAAAAATAAATAAAAAATTATAAATAACACTTATCCAGTAACCGTGTTAGTTATTTAACCCCCCCCCCCCCCGTTTGGATATTCATATATTCAAAGATGAGTATCGAGTTCTGTTTGGAGACGTTATTGATGATGTAAACATGATTTTGATATAGTTTGTTTTAACTACCTTTTTCTGTCAACACATTTTATAAACTTTACGTTTGTTAATTTTTGTTTGGAAAAGGTTGTAATTTTTCACTTTGATCATGTTTTTTTTCGTGACAATCCGCTTTTATATCCATTCAGAAATGCTTAACTTTCAAAACAATAAGAGATTTTTAGATCAAGAAAATAAGAAACCGATTAAGAAACTGTTAGTACCAAATTGTCAAAATTTTCATGCCAAATTAAGAAACTTGTAGTACAAAGTGGTGACCCAAGTTCCTTTAAAAATTTGTATTGATAATCTTTCATCATCTTTGCCAGGGCTGTGACATTTAAGCTCCAGCCTTACCATATTTGGAAACTAATTTTCCACGTTCGCTTCCTCGATAACTTAGTTGGTGGATCAGCTGGCCATAAAACCACTGTCACTGGTTTCAATCGAGTAAGATAAAGCTAAATTGTGGCATGTGTTCCCTACGAACAATGCTGAAAGTGTATTGGAAAAGGTCACAAACGACGAAGTTCTGAAAAGGGCAAAGAAAACTAAAATCTCTTATGAGCCTCGTTTGTGAGCGAAAATAACAAATTTATGAGACATGCAGAAAAATTTTGAGGGGCTGTCCTTATTGGAAAACTTTCTGAGAGAATGGAAAATGGGAAAAAACCAAAGAGCCTTCATCATGGGCTCGAATAACTTGAATTGGAAAAATTAGAATTTCTCAACGTACCGTTTTTAGAACTAGAGATCGACAGAGGAAAATGTATCGTTAGAACTTTCAACACCATTTTAAGACACAGAGCTATGGGATGCCGCCCAAGACCGAGAACATTGGTGGCGCATTTCAATGCAATAGTGGTTTGCCTGAGCTTCTTACAAACTGGCACCCTGGAAGAAGAAGAGTTGGCAGAGAGCATTGGCTAGACACGAAGATTAACATGTGCATTTACATTGTGGGTAATGAAGAAATGAAATGTATGTTCTGATACCATTGTTCTTGAGACGAGGAGTTAAGAAGGGGGTCTTAAATTTTACAGGGTAGGAGCCAGTAAAGTGGTTCTCAATGGTTACGTGTACCACAAAATTTAATTATGAATCTGACATTCTGGTCACGAGATGAATAATTTTGATGATTCACTTTAAAATAGTGCTATCAAGACAACCTAAAAAATATGTTTACCTATATTCTCTTTGAATGGCATAACTATTGTAGACTAGAAAAGACATCAAAAGTTGTAATTGGTCGGTGAGTAGTGGAAATGATGCCACTTTGTTTTTTATTTGAAAATAAAGGTGTTCTCTAGCATTACATTGCTAATGATATTATTTGTTACATAGTGTTATTATCAGTTAAATTTATATGTTACTCTTGTTATTATTACTACTATATATTCTATTTAGAAATATAAATGGTCGTCTCAATTACTGATTATTACAATTTTATCGTTATACTCTTGTAACTCCTATACCCATATCTTGACTTCAGGTGCCAAAAGAAAACTTTAATATTTTCCTCATACTTCATCGCTTTAAGTATATGCTGATTATTTATTAATATATATCACCAAATATATCTTTTTGTGAGTCAAACAACTTTCTGGAAGCCTTTATTTATACTATCTGGAAGAACAGAAAAAACTGACCTTTTTACTGCTGAGATTCATTGAATCTTCCTTTTTATATCCTGAGATTTCCGTATTTCCCCCTCCTTTAGTATTATACTACCCTGGAGTTGTTTCAGTGATTAATACTACTCTTATTAATCTGAATATTTGACAAAAATATACCAAGCAAAAAGAACAATCTGCATTGATACAACTTTTTTTCATAGCTAGACAAAGCAAAAGAACCCCATTAAAGTACATAAAAACAAATTTAGGAATGCTCTGTCTGTACGAGAGGCATCTACTAAGAAATCCTTCTTCAGATAAAAGTTTCAGGTTAAATTTTGCACTCCACATATATTGTTAAACATGAGTCTTTTGTTGCAACAGTCTACTTTCAGCTGTGTTTGTTAAGCCCTTGGTTTTCTTGCTCTTTGAGAAAATTCCTAGGATAGCATGTTTAAATTCATTTGATCTAAATGCATAAATTAATGGATCCATTGCTGTGTTGCTCATTGGACTTAAAACTACAATGCGAACAACTTTTTTTCTTAAATAATGACCTTTGATACCTTCAGGGAAAAAGTTAGTAGCCAATGACATTATCCAATATACCGCCATAGGTAAAGAACTTACAAAATATGCAATAATTAAAATACCTAATAGGGTTACAACATGTTTTCTGGCTCTCAAGGCTACAATTTGTGTACCTTGTGAGCATTTGCCTCTCCTTAGTGATATAACTGTGGCAATAAATGTGTACGTCATGCAGCTGATAGGTATAACCATCCCAATTATTGCCGTGACGAATGAATAAATTGCTGCATTAAAGCCTGGGGGCCAATTTCGATAACAAAGTCCAGTCTTCTGGTCGTAGGTGAAAGCAAAAGATTTGGCATCATTATTATACATGCTATTACCCAGAATGCTTTGAAGAGCAGCCATATAGTTTTTACATTTTTCAACCAGAGTGCACGGGTTGGGTAGTTGATCAAAAAGTATCTATTCACTGAAATCAAACAAAGTATGAAGACGGATACACAGGTACATATCCAGTATGGAGTGAGGCCAATTGTAAACCCACATAAAATATTTAAAAATTCTTGAGAATATCCTGTCAACTTTCGTAAATTAACAAATATGTACGGCGACATAAAAATAACAGCAGCCATATCAGATATTGACAAAAGCAGAAGGAGATGATTAAAAGGCGATCTCTTCACTTTCTTTTTTAATACCAAGTAAGAAATAAATCCATTTAAAATCAACGCAAAAACACCAATTATGCAGTACAGTGAAGAGAGGAACGCCTCTGTCTCTCGCGAAAAAAGACCAGCATCAATTTCAGGACTCTCAGTGCTATTTCGAGATGCCAACTTAATATTTCCCAAAGACAGTGTGCTGTTCATCTTAGAATATAGCTGCTACCTTTATCTAAAACATAAAGAAAACAAAAAGGTTACCATACCTTAGTAAAACCCTATCTTTAATGACTTCAATTGCAGCCTTAAGACAAAACATGCATATATAGATAAATGAACGTGCATGTAAACAAATTGCATTTCATTAAATATTTAGTTACTCTAAATGGACAAGGAATTAGATTTATATAAGGACACGTGAAGGAGGCTTACATTTCCATCTTGCGGGCAAAGTGACTTTATGAAAAGAAGCGGTTCCCAAGACTTTCCTTTTTCACATCTTGGGCGTAGCCAACGGTTGCCACCTGGAGCATGAACATGGATCTTTGCAGTGGTAATTCGGTTATTACGCTCATAGAATTAAACTAAAGATACAACTTTCTCTGTCTCTCTTTGTCTTTGCCTCTGTCTGTCTATCTGCCTGTCTCTATCTTTGTTTGTTAGTTTGTCTGTTTGTCTCTCTTTATGTCTCTCCGCCTCTTCCCCTTCTACCTCTCTCTCTCTCTCTCTCTCTCTCTCTCTCTCTCTCTCTCTCTCTCTCTCTTTATGTATATATATACATATATATATAAGATAAGATAAAACAACAAAAAATAAGAACTGTGA